>PVJN01035767.1:0-21890 GCA_004026805.1 Lasiurus borealis | reverse complement strand
ATGTAAATTGTTCCAGCTCCTTTCCAAATCAAATCAGACTGGAAATGGCTCCCCTAGCTCTCCCTTCAACCATAGATGTTCCCATTAGTGCCAATTAAGACTGAGACCCTGGCAGTCTGTATGCATGATTCATTAATGAGAAGCCTCATTTACAGCAGAGAAAGCAATGCCATGAGCAGCTGCAATCATTTCTCACCCCTTCTACAAGGACCCATGCTGACCTCTCACCAGAGATAAGCTTTCCTCCCTCTGGCCTGTGGCAGTGTGTGCTCAGGGGACAGTGGGCAATAGCAACCATGACAATGAAATCCTGCCTGATAGCCCGGGTTCCATGCTAACTTCAGACCAAATGTGCCCACGACTCCAGCCCTCCCTTCTCAAATGAAATTCCCAATTAAATTAAGAATGGTACAGAGAAGCCGAGAGAAGCCGAGACCTCTATTACTCTGCAGTACATTGCTTCTCTACAAGGTACCTACTTCATTGACACCCTCTAAATCTGTAGAATATCCTGTTTGTTTCATTACTAGCATGACTCCGGTAATCAAATTGGATCAACGAATTTATAGCCCTGCTCTATGTCAGAGATGCTGATGTTTACAATCTATATGCACATATATTTATTTTTGCTTAGGTATTTCATTACTATGACTCCCTATACCATAGTTACTATTAAATGTTAATAGCCAAGACATTTTTTTTCCTTTACAGCCACTTCCTTCCTATTCTCCAACTTAAATGGGCATACAAACAAAAAGTGACTGGGATGCTGGGTGCCAGCCAGTCTCCCAAATTGCCATAGTCAGAAGAGTAGAGAGAAAGCACTGCCAAATTTGAGAAGTCAAATAACAGTAACACATTTTAAAATGATAAAGAGGCTCTCTCTGCCTTCAAGGGAAAAACACTCACGGCCCAACAATCTCTTTTATCCATGAACTTGGCAGGCATCTTTCTCCCCACTACCATCTTTCCTGCTCTCAGAATTGAGTATGAGACACTTGTGTTAAGACCCACTTTTCTTAAAGCAGCATCAAATTTTAAACAAAAAGGTTTTAGCTTTATAATTTTCACTTAGTTCAAGTGGGAACTAGATTGAAATATAATTTTATACTTTCTACAAACAATAGTGCAAGTATCATTGAAAGGGAAGTGTGCGTGCTATTTAAGAGTCCATTGTGTTTTTAAAATATATTTTTATTGATTTCAGAGAGAAAGGGAAGGGGCAGGGAGAGAGAGAGAGAGAGAGAGAGAGAGAGAGAGATCAACCTGGGGCATGTGTGAATCAAATCCAGGACCCCTTTGGTCCACAGGCCGACACTCTTCCACTTAGCAAAACTAGCTAGGGCTCCATTGTTTTTTAAGCACCATTAAACCTTTTAGAAATAGTACATTTGATCAGTATCCCAGCCTGAGCTATTAACAAGGATGAGACCTTAGACAAGTCCCTAAACATTTACAGGCCTCAGTCTGCTCATCTGTAAAATGAGAGCATCACATTAGATTTTCTCTGTGGATCTTTACGGCTGTAAGGGGCTATGATTCTACATGTTAATTGAAATGACTCTTACCTGGGTGTTAAAAATCAGTGGCCCAAAACACTCATCGAATGAAGACTATTTCCAGCTTTTTTTCTTCTTCTTCTGGATGAAGATGGAAATAGCAATTATTACCTGGGGCCTTGGGGGTACTTGCTCGTACTCAGGCTTTCTAAATAAGTTGAGATGCATTTACTGCTTATCTTCTGGGTCTAAATCTGCCTCTAAATTGATTGGGGATTTTTATTTTCCCTTTGAGATCCAGCAGTGGCTATGTATTCAAAAGAAGCTGTAGTTATACAAGGAGACATAGCTCTGCTCCCTGGAGGGCTCTAACTAGAACAAGCCTCAGCCCTGCTCAAGCCTCTGGTAATTTTTTTTAGCAGATGGAGGGACCAAAAATTACTCAGGCAAGTTATTCCTCTCTGATATATTTAAATAAACTGGAAAAGGATTTCATTCATCTCATAGAGTCAATAGAATGCCTAATACACTGTATTGACTATACTAACATTTATTATTAACCATTCGCACACAACACTGCGAAGGTTACTCATGAGGCTATATATTCTTTTTATGTTTGTGACTTGCCTTTATTTTAAATACTATGTATGAAGGAGTCAGTGACTTTAATGCTGTGTTTTCTTTTTATAGGCTATGTAGTAAGATCAAGCAAAGCTTAATAATACCAATTTGTTCTTTTTTTGTTTTATTTTTAATTTTGGTTATAATCACATAATACTAAATTTACCATCTTAATGTTTTTAAATGTACATTTCAGCTGTGTTGTGTATATTTATATTGTGTGAAACAGCCCTATACATTTTTCATCTTGCAAAATTCAAACTCTATGCCCATTAAAAACTAGTTTTCCCTCCATTTAACATTTTGTTTCTATACATTTTAATATTTTAGATATTTCATAAACAAATAATTTTGAAACATATTACTTTTTACTTATGTTCTTATTTATGTCTACTAATTCACATAGGAAATCTGGATCATATAGTACTAAGTTATATATGTTCTTTTTAAAAATAATTTATTTTTTAAGAGAAGTTTTAGGTTCACAGCAAAATTGAGAGGAGGGTACAGAGACTCCCCATATACTCCCTACATATACATGCACAAACCTCTTCCATTATCAACTTCTACCAACAGAGTAGTACATTTGTCACAATAGATGAACCTACATTGACATATGATTATCATTCAAAGCCCATAGTTCACATTAAGGTTCATGCTCAGTGTTTTATGTACAAACATACATTATATAGGTTACTAGAGACCTGGTGCATGAAATTTGTGCGTGGGGGGAGGGGTGTCCTTCAGCCCAACCTGATCCCTCTCCAATATGGGACACCTTGAGGGATGTCCGAATGCCTTTTTAGGCCTGATCCTAAATGGGCTGTTGGACATCCCTCTCACAATCCAGGACTGCTGGCTCCCAACTGCTCACCTGCTTGCCTTCCTGATTACCCTTAACCACTTCTGCCTGCCAGCCTGATCACCCCCTAACTGCTCCTCTGCCTGCCTGTTTGCCCCTAACTGCACTCCCCTGGGGACCTGGTCTGCAAAGGAGGGCAGTTGTGGGCAATCAGGCAGTTGGGAGGGACCAGGCCTGCAAGGGAGGGAAGTTGGGGGTGATTAAGTCTGCAGGGGAGGGGCAGTTAGGGCTGACCAGGCTAGTAAAGGAGGGAAGTTGGGTTTGCCTGGGCCTGCTGAGAATGACAGTTGCGGGGGACCCAGACCTGCAGGGGAGAGCAGTTGAGGGATACCAGGCCTATATGGGAGGGCAGTTAGGGGTGACCTGGCCTGCAGAGGAAGGCAGTTAGGGGCAAATAGGCTGGCACGGAAGCAGTTAGGCATCAATCAGGCTGACAGAGGAGTAGTTAGTAGGTGATCAGGCTGGCAGGCAGAAGCATTTAGGGGTAATCAAGAAGGCAGGCAGGTGAGCAGTTGGGAGCCAACAGCCCTGGATTGTGAGATGGATGTCCAACTGCCCACTTAGGCCTGATCCTGGTATGGCCCCATATTGGAAAGTCCCAGATTGGAGAAGGTGCAGGCTGGGTTGAGAGACACACACCTCCGTGCATCAATTTCATGCACCAGGCCTCTAGTACAGAATAATATTGAATGTGAACCATAAAGGAAAATTGTATGTTATATGTTTTTAATCATAAGAATAATTACTAAAAAGAAATGAGCTATGTAGCCATGAATAACACATGGAAGAAACTCAAAGGCATATTACTCAGTGAAAGAAACCAATCTGAAAGGCTACATATTATATGCTTCCAACTATATGAGATTGTGGAAAAAGCAAAACTATGAGATTGTAAAAAGATCAGTGGTTGCCAAGGATTGAGGGGAGAGAGGGGTGGATAGGTGGATCACAAAAAATTTTTAGCGTAGTGAAACTATTCTGGCCTAGTATGATACCATAATGATGGATATGTGCCATATACAATTGTTCAATTTGCTTTTTTTTTCAGAGCAAAGCAAAAGTCCATGGACTGACTTATGGACAGAAGTTCCACAGGCAGAAATGGGTCCCTACAAATGTCTATTGCAAAGGATGATAGAACTTTGGATTTGTTCCCTCCGTGGCTATATCAGTGGACCAAGTGTTATAATTTCATTTCTTGTGAAACTATTCAGATAACCTCTTACACAGATTTAGAGCTACTATTAAAAATGTGTATTCGGTCTCAGAGTCTTTTTCCTTTCTTACTTTAACATGAAACAATTGAGAGTTCTATGAGTGTAATGGTAAAGAATTAGTATTATCCTTATCTGCATCTTTAGGGGGCCTGATTAACACAAGAGCCACTTCCTCCTGCCTAATGATAGTATAGGCTTCAGAAGCCTTCCCCAAACAATTGTGCAATTCAAATTCTTTTTATCCGGTGTGCTTTTGACAGACTGGTTAATAGAACCTGATGAAGAAAAGTATTCCTCTCAATTTCAATCACAAAGCAACTTCTAAGGAAGTTCTCGAGGCTGCTAAGTAGGCTAGACTTAAAATATCAGACTCACCTGTGACACTCTGCCTTAATAGTGATGTTGAATACAGCAGAGGAGTTTAAACAGGAGAATCTGCAGTATGAATGACAGCAAAAGGTCATGTACTGTAATAAAGAGGAAGAAATCAGGTGCAGGGAAAATTCTTTAAAACATTTAAAAAGCTTAAGTTCTTCTTTTACATGATAATACAAGAAGTTACAAAAGTTATCATGTGTTAAACAGTACCAAATACTGCAAAATCTTTGAGTTATTTACATATGTAAACCTTAAAAGGCAATTAATAAATAGTTTGGTCTTGTATTTATTTCCTTCAATTTGTTTTGTTTGTAATTTCCTACATCATTATTTTTTAAATTTGATTTTAGAAAGCTGTTAACATTACATTGTTTGGGTAAGCAATGACATTGTTCATTCATTCCTATATCAAAGTAGTCTTGGAAATTGCCCATTTGGCAAGGAGAAGCAAAAAAGATTCATATATTAGGAGAGAGGTAAGTGATGCATATGAATTTTATTGTGCAGTTTCTCAACGGTTTCAATTGGATAAGAGCTTTTTTCTTAGTTTTAGATATATTTGTTATTATACCAATGTGACTATTGAATGAGTTGGCACCTCTGATGTACTATATTGTGTGTTTCCCCTGCCCCAATTCATATATTGAAGTCCTAACATTCGTTATCTCAGAATGTGACTGTATTTGGAGAAAATAGGGCCTTCAAAGATGTTGTTAAGTTAAAGTGAGGCCTGAAGGTGGGCTCTAATTCAAACTGACATATGCTTACAGGATGAGAAAATTTAAACAGAAAGACAGACACAAGAGGGCTAACCAATGGAAGAGGCCCTTAGTGAGTGGCCACTTGCAAGCCAAAGAGCATGGCATCAGAAGAAACCAACCTTCTTGGCACCTTGATTTTGGACTTCTAGCCTCTAGTACTGTGAGAAAATAGGACTCAGCTGTTTAAGCCACCCAGCCAATGGTATTCTGATACAGCAACATGAGCAGACTGATACAGCTCTATAGAACAAAAATACAGGTGTCAGCTATCTTTAATTTAGACATTTTCCTTCTAATTAGCTCAAAGAAATTTGTATTGAGGAAAATATAGCTCTTAATAAGCTCTTAAGACACATTTTTTAAAAAGTGGTCAAATTCATAGACCCAGTTCCTATTTCCATAAGTAATTTGACTTTGATTATTTAGGAAAGGGACTAAAAGCTTATAGAGAATGACTAGCAGAAGAACAATGATATTTGTAGGCCCCTCCAAATAGTATTCAGTCTTCTTCAGTCCAAGGAGCTACTGGACATTGTAGCATCCCATGTTCATGGACATGGTAGGCTCATTCACAGTATGATTCAAAGTGGTCATACCACAGGGAATAACCTTGTAATAATAGCCCTGCCTTTTTATGGCAGAGTTGGGTCTTGAAGCAAGTTCTCCTGATGGCCAGTCTTTAATTTTCAGTCCTTTGGCTTGAACAATTTTAGAACATTTTGGCATTTGAGGATTTATTAAATATTAATTATATGACCAGTAAGTACTGTGCTTGGGGAAATAGAAGGATCTGAAATAGTATTGAGATTAGTGGAACTTACCCCTCTTTTGAAGGGAACCTAAGTCCGAAATAACTGAGATTTGTGATCTTGCCACATTGTTATTCTGGATGCTCCTATCCATACTGGAAAATAAGGCCTATTTTTAAATAGTATTTTTTATTTATTTGTTTGAATTTATTGGGTAATGTTGGTTCACCAAACCATGCATATTTTAAGTATACAACTTAAGACATCAACTGAAGACAGCATTGTGTACCTCTTACCCCAAGTAAAGTATTTTTGGTCCTCATACCCGCCCTCTCCCTTCTCTTTGCCCATCTCCATCCACTTTTCCCTCTGGAAATCACCGCACAGTTGTGTGTCTATGTGTTATGCGTATATGATTTTTGGTAACCTCTTCACCTTCTTTCATTCAGTTCCCTTACACACCTCTTCTCAGACAGCAATAAATAGTATCTTTTTAAAAAATATATATTTTATTGATCTTTTTACAGAGAAAGGAAGGGAGAGGGATAGAGAGTTAGAAACATCAATGAGAGAGCAACATCGATAAGTTGCCTCCTGCACACCCCCTACTGGGGATGTGCCCACAACCATGGTACATGCCCTTGACCAGAATTGAACCTGGGTTCCTTCAGTCTGCAGGCTATACATACTAGTCAGAGCAATACAAATAGTATATTTTATATATTTGTCACAGCCCTTTATGACAGTGCCTTGATTAAAAATTTTACAAAATATAAAAGCATATGCTATCATTTTTAAATTCAGGAGAGATATAGTCAATCACATATTTACACACACACACACACACACACACACACACACACACATGCTTATATGAACATTACTTCAGACACTGCTACTGGTTTACCCATTGAGGAGTTTAATCAATTTTCATATTGAAAAATATTTTCTTGTATAGCTGATGTCAATCTCTAATGCAGCAGTTTACCTATTTCTTCCCTTTAGGACTACAGTACAAAGAGGGAACAGTTGGTCCCAATTCTTTTTATCAGTTTTTCACATACTGAGGGACTTAGTGGTGAAATAGGTCATGACTGTCAACAACAATAGCAGACTTGAATTTTATATAACCTTGACTCTTTTCATTCCCCACACCTGGGAAATAGAAGGTAGGGATAACTGGTGTTTGCCATGATTTTTATACATTGCCTATAATCCTGTTTTTCAACAAAAACTTGTCCTTATCATATTTGTCCTAATTCTTTTGTAAAATCTCTAGAGGAGAAAACACTAGAATAATCAATAAAATTGCTCCTCTTTGTGATTGAAAAAAATTCCTGAAAAAAAAGGTGACCAAGTTCCTTGGACTCTTCCTGTGCTAAACATTCATGGTAAACACTTGCTAAATATTTTAAACAAAAATAGCTGCATCAAACATTTCAATATATTATTTATTGTAATTTAGAATATAATTTAGTTCAGAAATCATTACATTCTTAAATTATCAAATTGTTAGCCTTTCAATTAACAGAAAAAGGTCTGCTGGTGTTAGAGAATTATTGTTGGTTGGGATAAGCTCTGACACCATGGTAAAATTGGTTTGGGAACCCAGTTTAGCATGTTGAATGTTTACCAAGCCATGTTGACTATAAACAATTATCGTTACATTTCAAAGATTGATATCAGAGAACAACTATTCTTTGGTCATAATAAAACTGAATTAGGAATCACTAAATATTTGAAAATTAAAAAGTACACTTTAGTTCTGGAGAGAGTGGGGCTTCAGGCAGTGGAGACAGTACAGAGGAGGCATTTATGACCTTCCATAGTAAGGTGAAACAAATGGAGAAAAGAGATTCAATTCTAACATCCAAAAATCAGATTGAAAGATTGACCCATTCTGGTTCCTCCTACTTCAATTTGAACCCATTTGAGTTCTTCAGATAGATCCTGAAAGGTCAGATGAAGAAATAAAAAAGAGGTTTTCGCAGGAGGCATTTGCTAATGAGGAGAGAGAGAACTACGTAACTAGACACCCAGAGAAGAGAGATCATGAGGAGGAAAAGAAACAGCCCACATATGAAAGAAAAGCAGGTATCACCAGAAAAGGAAGTAAACAAAATGGAGGCAAGCAACATATCAGAAAAAGATATCAGAGAAATGGTCATAAACTGGATGAAAAGAATGGAAGACAAATTCAACAATATGTGTAAGAACCAAGAGAAAATGAAGAAGAACCAAGAAGAAATGAAAAATGACATTGCTGCTATAAAGAACTCAGTAGAAAGCATCAAGAGTAGGCTAGAAGAAAGAATGGGACTGCATCTGGGAGCTAGAAGACAAGGTAGGAAAAAATACCCAAGTGGAGCAGCTTCTAGAAAAATAAAATAAAAAGCAGGAGGAGAGCCTAAGGGAACTTTGGGACAACACAAAACAAAACAACATCTGCATAATAGGGTTTCCAGAAGGAGGGGAAACTGAGCAAGGAAGAGAAAACCTGTTTGAAGAAATAATGACAGAAAACTTCTCTGATCTAGGCAAGAAAAAACCCACACATATCCAAGAAGCTCACAGAGTCCCAAGCAAAATGAACACCAAAAGACCAATACCAAGGCACATTATAATTAAATTGGCAAACACTAATGACAAAGTAAGAATCTTAAAAGCAGCCAGAGAGAGACACAATGTTATCTACAAAGCTCCATCAGACTAGCGACTGATTTCTAAACTGAAACACATCAGGCCAGAAAGGAATAGAATGAAATATACAAAGTCATGCAAAGGAAGAGACTGAATCCAAGAAAACTGTACCCAGCAAGGCTATCAATCAAATTTGAAGGTGAAATCAGGAGTTTCACAGACAGAAAAGGACAAAGGGAGTTTATTACCATTAAACCAGCAATGCAAGATATGCAAGGGTCTACTGAAAAAAAAAGTAAGAAAGGAAGAAAGAAAGAAAGAAACAAAGAAAGA
This sequence comes from Lasiurus borealis, assembly GCA_004026805.1. Lineage (NCBI taxonomy): Eukaryota > Metazoa > Chordata > Mammalia > Chiroptera > Vespertilionidae > Lasiurus > Lasiurus borealis. The sequence goes on along the minus strand of PVJN01035767.1, from coordinate 12,830 downwards.
AAGAAAGAAAGAAAGAAAGAAAGAAAGAAAGAAAGAAAGGAAGGAAGGAAAGAAAGAAAGAAAGAAAGAAAGAAAGAAAGAAAGAAAGAAGGAAAAAGAAATAGGAAGCAAAGGAGGAACATAGGAGTAAAGAAAAAAAAATGGTGACAAACAAGTACCTACCAATAATAACTTTAAATGTAAATGGATTAAATGCCCCAATCAAAAGACTTAGGGTAATGGACTGGACAAGAACACATGACCCATATATCTTCTGTCTACAAGAAACCCACCTCAGAAAAAAAAATGCACAAAGACTGAGAGTGAAGGGATGGAAATGGGTTTCTTAGGCATATAGAAATGAAAAAAAAAAGCTGGGGTAAGCAATACTTATATCTGACAAATTAGATCTCAAAGTGAAGGACATTCATAATGCTAAAGGGAGCAATCCAACAAGAAGAAATAACTCTGGTAAATATATATGCACCCAATACAGGAGCTCCAAAATACATAAAAATCTCCTGGAGGATATCAAGGGAGAGATTAACAGCAATACAATCATAGTAGAATATTTTAATACACCACATCTTCAGAACATTTCCCCCCAAAGCCATAGTATATACATTTCTCTCAAGTGCACATGGGTCTTTTTTAAAGATAGACCATATATTGGGTCACAGGCAAAATCTCATCAAATTCAAGAAGATAGAAATCATATCAAGCATCTTCTCAGCTTACAGTGGCATAAACCTGGTAATCAACTATAATAAAAACAATCCAAAAAACCAAACACATGCAAACTAAATAGCATGCTATTAAACAATGACTGGGTTACCATAGAGATCAAAGGATAAATAAAAAACATCATTGCAACAAATGACAATGAAATCACAATAGTCCAAAATCTATGGGACACAAAAAAAGCAGTCTTGAGAGCGAAGTTCATAGCTCTACAAGCCTACTGCAAAAAACAAGAAACAATGGTAATAAATTACCTAATCCTAAAACTCAAAGAGTAAGAAAGAGAGCAACAAGAAAAGCCCAGTGTAAGCAGAAGGGAGGAAATAATAAAGATCAGAGCAAAGATAAATGACACGGAGACCAAAAAAACAATACAAAAGATCAACAAAACCAAGATCTGGTTCTTTGAAAGGATAAACAAGATTGATGAACCTCTAGCCAGGCTCACCAAGAAGCAAACAGACAGGACCCAGATAAGCAAAATCAGAAATTAAAGAGGAGAAATAACAACACACTCCACCAAAATACAAATGATTGTTAAAAAATACTATGAACAACTCTATTTCAACAAACTGGACAACCTGGAGGAAATGACATATTCCTAGAAAAATATAACTTCCAAAACTCAATCAGGAAGAATCTAAACATCTCAATAGGCCAATAACTATGGAATAAGTTGAAACAGTCATCAAAAAGCTTCCAGCAAACAAAAGCCTGGGCCAGATGGCTTCACAGAAGAGTTCTACCAAATATTCAAGTAAAACCTATCTTCTTAAGATTATTCCAAAAATTCAAGAGGTAGGAGCACTTCCAAGATCCTTCTAGGGAGCCAGCATCACCCTAATACCAAAACCAGATAAAGACAACACAATGAAAGAGAATTACAGGCCAAAAAAAAAATTAAGATAGCTAGGAATACACTTAATTAAGGAGGTAAAGACCTGGATGTGGAAAACTACAGGATACTGAAAAAAGATTGAGGAAGACGTAAACAGATGAAAGAACATACCATGTTCATGGATTGGTACAATCAATATTATCAAAATATCTATACTACCCAAATCTATAGATTCAATGAACTCCCCATTAAAATTCCAATGGCATATTTCACAGACCTAGAAAGAACTCTCCAAATATTCATCTGGAATAAAAAAAAAGACCTCTGAATAGCCACAGCAATCTGGAGAAAGAAGAACAAAGTAGTTGGTATCTCAATACCAGATTTCAAGCTGTATTACAAAGCCATTGTTCTCAAAACAGCCTGGTACTGTCACAAAAGCAGATATATTGACCAATGAAATAGTATAGATAATTCAGATATCAACCCAAACCACTATGCTCAATTAATATTTGACAAAGGAGGCATGAACATACAATGGAGTCAAGACAGTCTCTTCAATAAATGGTGCTGGGAAAATTGGGTAGATACATGCAAAAAAATGAAACTAGTTCACCGACTTACTCCATACACAAAAATAAACTCACAGTGGATAAAGGACTTAAACATAAGATGTGAAGCCATAAAAACATTAGAGGAATCCACAGGGAGAAAAATCTCAGTCATGCCAAAGCAATTTCTTCACCAATAACACTCCTAGGGCAATGAAAATGAAAGAAAAAATAAACAAATGGGACTACATCAAAATAGAAAGCCTTTGCACAGCAAAAGTTACCATCAACAAAACTATAAGAAAGTCCACTATATGAGAGAACATATTTGCAATTGTTATTACTGATAAAGGTTTAATCTCCATCATATACATGGAACTTACACAACTTAAAAAAAGAAAGATATATGATCCAATAAAAAAAATGGGCAATGGACCTAAGTAGAATCATTTTGAAAAAAGCCAGAAGGAAGGCTAAGAGACACATGAAAACATGCTCCAAGTCACTAATTATCAGAGAGACACAAATCAAAACGATAATGCGGTACCATCTCATACCTGTCCGAATGGCAATCATCTGCAAATCAACAAATGACAAATGCTGGCCAAAATGCAGAGAAAAAGGAACTCTTGTACACTTCTGGTGGGAATGTAGACTCGTCCAGCCATTGTGGAGAACAGTAGGGAGTTTCCTCAAAAAAACTAAAAATGGAACTCCCATTTGACCCAGTAATCCACTCCTAAGAATATATCCCAAGAAACTAGAAACACCAGTTGGAAAGGATATATACACCCCTATGTTCATAGCAGCACAATTCACTATAGCTAAGATCTGTAAACAGCCTAAATGCCCATCAGCAGATGAGTAGATTAGAAAACCATGGTACATTCACACAATGGAATACTACACTGCTATAAAAAAGAAGGGCTTCTTACCATTTACAGCAGCATGGATGGACTTGGAGAGCATTATGCTAAGTGAAACAAGCCAGGCAATGAAAGAAAAATAATACATGATCTCACTCATTTATGGAAAATAAAGAACATTTTAACTTGATGAACAAAAAGATAGATACAGCCGCAGTAAAGCACCAAATGGACTATCGATTTACAGCAAGAAGGCTGAGGAATGTTGGGGAGAGGGGGAAAGAGATCAATTAAAGGACTTGTATGCATGCATATAAGCACAACCAGTAGACACAAGACACTGGGGGTGGGCTGGGATGAGGGCATGTGACAAGGGGTAGGGGAGGCTGAGGGAAGGTCAATGGGGGAAAAAATAGGAGGATATATATGCACTACTATATGTAATACTTTAAATAATAAAAAAGTACACTTTATCCAATGAATTAAGGAAGAAATTGTAGGAATAAATATTCTGAACTATAAATTATAATAAGCAATATATTAACATGTGTTTGATGCACCTAAAATAGTATTTAGACTTATTTTATTGAATTTTGCTTTAAATGTGTATATTAGAAAGTTCTATTATGATTTTAGTGAAAAATTACAATATTAAACAAATTATTTCAAATAATAATGAGGAGAAAATATTTGCAAACTCATTTGATGAGTCCAACACAATGCTGACAGGAAAACCTTAAAAGACATTACAAACAAATTACAGAGCAATAGCCCTCATAAACCTAGTTCAAAAATCTTTAACAAAACATTAACAAATCAAATTCAATACCCTCTAAAAATGATAACGCATTGAAGCTGTATTATTCAGAGTTCTCCAGAGAAATGGAACCAATAGGATATATTTAAAGGAATTGGCTCAGGTGGTAAATTCAAAGATCTGCAGGGTGAATAGTCAAGGTGGAAACTCAGGAGAGCTAATGGTTTAGTTAGTTCCAGGCCAAATCAAATGCCTAAGAACCAGGATAATGGAAGGTGTAGTTCTTTTGGAAGGGCAGCAGGATAAGATGCAGGGAGAGCTGATGTTTCAGTTAAAATCTAAAGAAGGAAAAAAACTGCCGAAACGGGTTTGGCTCAGTGGATAGAGCGTCAGCCTGTGGACTGAAAGGTCCCAGGTTCAATTCTGATCAAGGGCATGTATCCTGGTTGCAGGCACATCCCTAGTGGTGGGTGTGCAGGAGGCTATTGATCCATGTCTCTCTCTCATCGATGTTTCTAACTCTCTATCCTTCTCCCTTCCTCTCTGAAGAAAATCAATAAAATATATTAAAAAAAATAAAGAAAGAAGGAAAAAAGCTACTCTCCCAGTGTGAAGGCAATTAGGCAGGATGAGTTCTCTCTTGTGGAGGTTCAGCTTTTTTGTTTTATTCAAATCCACAACTAAGTGGCAAGGCTTGTTACTCATTCTACAGATCTCAATATTAAGCTTATGCAAAAAATACCCTCACAGAAACATTCAGAAAAATATTTGATCAAATATCTAGGCACTCCATGTCCCAGTCAAGTTGGTACATAAAATTAACCATCAAAATTCCACCTCATGTCAATTTGGCACTCTTTGAATTCCCTGAAGCCACATTTGATCTCTAAATAACAGTAACAAGGTCACCCTTTCTCACTTTAGGGCAGTGCCTGCAATTGTACAGAATCGTCTATAACCTAGGCTCAAGTCTATCAGTTGATAATGGGAAACTCTCTATGAACCATAGGTGCAGACTGAGAAAGAGAAATGATGTTGGAGTGGAGGCCATGGGTATTTTGGCCACCTTTTCATGTAACTTATATATGCTTTCAGAGCCTGCTAGATCTCCATGATATTAACATCATTTCAATTTGATGATGGAATACAATTTTATGACTTGGTGAGACAAATCAGATCCATTTTACGGTGGGCAGTGTAGGTTGCATTATAATTTGGTGATTCAGGTTTAAGAGTTTAATACCTCCTAAGTCCCTGTAGTGGACCAAGATCTGTTTCTCAAAAAGATGGCAGGACTTTGTTCCAAAATTTTAAGAGCCTACATTGTGATTCAACTGACAAAGGCTCCAAAGAACACCTCTATCTGCCATAGAAATGTTAAATCCCCTTGGATCTGCCAGGTCACATGTTTCAATTGGCAGATCAGCTTGTATGGCAGGCTGGGCCTATTGCAAAACTTACTCATGATCTGGCTCCACTCAGAACTAGCAATAACTCATTAAATTGGCTGGAATAACATTCACTTAAGAAGATGTTGCTTCTAAAATCTAAAAGGGTCCATGAGGCATTGTAATTTTTTTTTGAGGGGGGCATATGCAACAAGTTATCCTTCATCTTAGAAGGGATATTTTGACATCCCCCAACCCCCAAAATTTCACGGAGTTATAATGCCCTTGAATTCCTATTGGATATATGTTCTATCCTCTGACATGCAAATATCTTATCACTAAGTCTAAGTTTATGGCTATGTTCTGCTCATTAAGTCAAATCAACACAATGACATCAATGCAAAGGACCAGTGTGATACCTTGTAGAAGTGAACTGCAGTCAAGATCCTATGAAATAAATTGTGACACAGAACTGGAGACTTGATATACCCTAGAGGTAGGACAGTGAATGTGTATTGCTGGACTTGCCATCTGAAAGCAAACTGCTTCTGCTGGTTCTTATTTATAGGTATGAAGGGAAAAACATTTGTCAGATCATTAGCTGCATATCAGATACCAGGTGATGTGTAAATTTGTTCAAAAACAGGAAATCACATCTGGCGCAGCAGCTGTAATTGGAGTCCCCATCTGATTAAGGTTATGATAATTTGCAGTTACTCTCCAAGAGACATCTGTCCTCTATACAGGCCAAGTAGGTGAGTTGAATGAGGATGTGGTGGGAATCACCTCCCCTGTCCTAATGGGAATACTGATTTCTGCAATCCTTCTAGAAGGAGAGTATTGCTTTTGGTTTGCTATTTTCCTAGGCAGAGGCAGTTCTGGTGGCTTCCACTTGGACTTTCTCACCTAATAGCACTCACCCAATGGTTAGGGAACCAATGTGGAGATTTTATCCAATTTATCAGTATATCTATTTCAATTATGCATTTTGGAACTGGGAAAATAATTGCAGGATGAATTCAAGTACGCATTGGGCATATTGTGACTATTTTTTTTAGATCTGAGCTAAAACTCCATTGACCATATGACCTTCATAAGCTCTCACTCTAACTGATAAATCACAGTGATGTTTTGATTCTCCTGAAATTAATATCCGTTTAGAACTAGTGTCCAGTAGTCTCTGAATATTTCTTTTTCTCCAATGTACAGTTACGTTGGTAAGAGGCTAGATATCCTTTTGGGGAAGACTGGGAGAAAGACTAATAGTATACATTTTTGAAAATGTATTTGTGTTTTTCCTAAAGAAAAACTGGTCTCCTCTTCCTTCAATGGATGCTGGGCACATAAAGTGACTCAAGTCTGAAAATTGGTTAGGGACCATGAATGTCTTCTATTTTTTACAAATATTTTTTTCAAATTTATTTTTATAGAGAGAAGAAGGGAGAGAGAGAGAGAGACAACCATGCAAGAGCAAAATGTTGATCACCTGCTTCTCACACACCCCCTTCCAGGGGATTGAGCCTGCAACCCTCATGGGATGACACTCAACCGAGTGACAATGGCCAGGACCATGACTATTTTTTTTAATGATTCAATTTTGTTTAACTTCACTTAGAATTTTTCTATTATGAAGATCAAGTAGGAATTTAGTAGGCTTCTTATCCATTTTACTTTTAGGAACACCATGATCAACTAACCCTCAATAAGTCTTCATGCATGAGTTAGACTATTCTGATTGCCATTTTAACTGTGCCATCCATTATGTATGCCTTTGGTATTTGCCTGCCACCAATTGATCCCTGCCCCCCAGGATCCAATTACTCGCATTGCACTTAGGTATTCCAATTCAATAACTGTCCTCAAGTCTTGTCTACATAGAAAAATAGTCATAAAGCTAACCCTTCAGGGATGCTCAGAATCCCATCACAACATATTTCTGATAGTTGTGGTGAAAGGTTTGTTTTTTGACTCTCCCAGGGTAGATGAGTAGGTCTTAAATGACAAATCCATCTTAACATTCTAAACTCCCTAACTAGGATTTAAAAACAGTCTAAATGCGCATCAGCAGATGAGTGAATTAAAAAACTGTGGTACATCTACACAATGGAATACTATGCTGCAATTAAAAAAAGAAAGAATTCTTACCATTTACAATAGCATGGATGAAACTGGAGATCATTATGCTAAGTGAAATAAGCCAATCAGAGAAAGCTAAATATCACATGATTTCACTCATTTATGGAACATAGTGAACAACATAAATTGATGAACAAAAACAGATCCAGAGACAAAGAAATATGGATCAGACCATCAAACCTCAGAGGGAAGGTAGGGGAGGGGAAGGGTAAGGAGAAGAGATCAACTGAAGGACTCGTATGCATGCATGTATGCCTAACCAATGGACACAGACAACAGGGTGGTGAGGGCATGAGTGGGAGATGGGGGTGCCATGGAGGGATAAGAACATATACATAATACCTTAATAAATAAAGAAATAAAAATAAATAAAAGCAAAGAAGCGTGACCTGGGTGTATCCTGAGTAGAATTAGCATTGTTTTGCATGGCCACTGTCTCAGGGGAGACCATTAATGTTTTCTCAGGTAATGTAGAGTAGGATCCTTAGAGTTGGTGGAGAAACCATTTCTGTGGAGGTGCTTCTTCCACTGGCAAAGAAGACTCATCAGAATTTAGGACTCACTGTCTCAAGCTTCATCAGGGTCTTCGCATACTTTCCAATCCAACTTTCAAGATTCAACTTCTTCTCAATCAATGCCCTCACTTAAACAGTAGACACCCTTGCATTATCATTCATCCAGTTACGGAATGAGATTTGAGCTTGATTTTCATCAGTTTCAGCCTTCAGCTATAGGCAGTAAAGATTACCTTCAGTGGACACATAGAAGCTTTCAGGTAATTTGTTTAGCACTTAAGTTGGGGATTTGAATCCCTGAAAGCATTCTTTTATTTCCTCATTTTATACAAGAACATTGGGAGTAACCAGACAATTTCATTATATTTGTTAGTTTTACCAAAATGTTCAAGGTATCATATATGCAGTTACCCAGATACTTACTTCTTATAAGTGGGTGATTAGAAGTATTCAATGCTGGTATTTTGTATGTTTATTGCCACATCACATCATGGGCTATTACTGCTTTCTTCACTATTGGAAATGGAGTCATTAACACCTTCAAACCTAACCAGATTAGAGAGCCAATACCAGAAATCCCAGAACCAAGTTAGCAAGCTCATCCTTAACATTCTATTCCTCTAAAAACAGTCTCTGTGCCAAGATTTCACTAATGAGTTCTATGAAACATTTTGTGAAAAATAATACCCATCTTAAATTATGTCAGATAACAGAGAAGGAGAAACTATTTCCAAACTAATCTGATGAGGCCAGCACAATTCTGATAGAAAACCTTACAAAGACATTATAAAATAAGTATAGAGCAATAGCTCTCATAAACGTGGTACAAAAAATCCTTAATAAAATATTAGAAAGGTAATTTTAAAAACTGATAATGCACCATGACCAAATGGTATTTATATGAGTAATATAATATTGTTTTAACATTTAAAAATCAATCAATGAAATCCATTATAGTGAGGTTATAAAATCAATGTACAAAAATCAATTCTGCTTTCATATACTAGAAGCAAACAATTTTTAAAAATTAATTATTTTTAAATTTGTATAAAAATATTCATAAAGTACATAGTGATATATTTTTAAAAGTCTTGCAAAAGCTCCAGTTCTAAAGTCACTAAACATTGCTAAAACAAATGGAGAGACATATTCATAGTATAAAAACATCAATGTTTTAAACATGTCCATTTCTCAAAAATTAATCTATAACTTAGTAGACTGTAGGATTTACCATCTATACTAATAAAATAGAAAAAATGCAAATTAAACATCTATTCAGCCAATCAGGAGTGAGTATGCAGATTAACCCAACAAAGATGACAGCAGCCATTGAGCTGGAGTGAGCAAAAGGCAGAGGCTAAGCTTTCTGCCTGCTCTGGATCCAGCTCAAGGAGTGGCTGGGGACCTGGTTTTCTGGGGAGTGTGGCCACCCTAAAAATAACCTTCAGCCCCTCACCCAGGCTGGCCATGTCCCATGGGTTGAGGATCTCTGCTGGGGTCTTGACTAGCCTTTGAACAGCCATCAGTCCCTCACCCAGGCTGGTCAGGCACTCTAGTAGGAACCCCCACCCTGAAGGGGCTGTGGCCCACTTGAAAACAGCCCTCAGACCCTCATCTAGGCTTGTCATGCCCCCCAATGGGGACCCTTACCCCATGGGGGCATGGCCAGCCTGAAAATTACCACAGACCCCTCTCCCAGCTTGTCCCAAGCCCCAAGGAAACACTCACCCTGATCTGGGACATCCTTCAAGGCAAACTAGCCAGCTGCCTCCCATGCACCAGGCCTCTATCTATACTAATAAAAGGGTAATATGCTAATTAGACTAGGAGACCTTCCAGGAGACCTTCTGGATGTTCTTCCGGACAAAGCCATGGTGGTAAGGCTGAGGTAGAGGCTGTTAGAGGCCATGAGGGGAGGCAGTTGTGGGTGATCAGGCCAGTGGGGGGACATTGGAGGTGATCAGGCTGATGGTGGGGCAGTTGGGGGTGAGAAGTCCAGGAGGGAGGCCAATTGGGGGTGAGCAGGCTGTCAGTGGGGGGTCAACTGGGATCATCAGTACAGCAAAGGGTGCAGTTTAGAGTGATCAGGCCAGGAAAGGAGCAGTTGGGGGGGAGCAGGCCAGTGGGGGGGCAGGGAGGAAGGTAAAGGCCAGCAGGCCAGCAGGCCAGCAGGGGGAGCATTTGAGTGCAAGGGCACTGGCATGGGAGTAATTGGAGGTGATCAGGCTGGCAGTTAAGGGGCATTTGGGGGCAAGAAGACCCATGGTGAGGGGCAGTTGGGGTGAGCAGACCAGCTGGCGAAGTGGTTAGGGGCAATCAGACAGGCAGGCAGACAGGTGAGTGGTTAGGAACCAACAGTTCTGGATTGTGAGAGGGATGTCCAACTGCCAATTTAGGCCTGTTCCCTGTAAACTTGAAATAGGACATCCTTTGAGGGGTCCCAGATTGGAGAGGGCACAGGTCAGGCTGAGGGACACTTACCCTCCCCATGCATGAATTTCCTGCACTGGGCTACTAGCAAATTATATTAATCAAGACAGAATGGTGTTGTCATAAAGCTAGACAAATAGACCAATGGAATAAAATAGAGGCCAAATAAACCTATGTTAATAAAGAAAATTGGGTTTCAACAGAAGTGCTAAATCAATTCAATGAGGAACGAACAGTCTTCTCAACAAATGACACTGGAATAACTGCATATTCATATGGAAACAAAAATATTCAGCCTCCCCTTCTCATGTTATACACAAAGATATTTTGAATGAATCATAGGTGTAAATATAAAACTAAATCTATAAATATTTTAGAAGACTATATATAATAATCATTATTTAAAATATTAAGAACATGAATGGGCAAGTCATAGTGTAAAAGTATTCAAAAATATATATTTACAAATAATATTTGACAACGGATATACCTGCATTCAGAATATATTCAGAATTCCCATGATTCAATAATAAAATAAAAGTTAAACCAATAAAAATATGAGCAAAGGATGTGAACAGACACATCACAAACTAAGTTACGTAAGTGGTCAATAGGGACATGAAAATATACTCAGCATAACTAATTATCAGGGAAATGCAAATTAAAACAATTTATTATAAAATCTCTCTATATAAAACCCTAAAATACAAATAGCCCTAAATGTGGAACAACCAAACAACCAGTTGCTATGATGTGCTCTGACCACCAGGGGGCATGCACAGAACATAGGCGTTGGCAGCAGGTGGCAGAGCATGGAACACAACAGGCATCAGCTGTGGTGGGATGGTGGACCAGGTGAACAGAACACCAGACCAAGGCGGGGTGCTGGTCAATGTCATTGGGGCCAACCTCTAGTGGTTACTGAAAATTCTTTGCTCTCACATGCCATGGTCCTGCCTAGTGCTCACACCTGCTGCTGGCACCCTGTGCTGGTCTCTATCACTTGGTGCTGTCAGGAAGTGCAAGTGACAGATGCCAGCCCCAATCGCCCCTGAGGGCTTTTCCACCTCCCACTGCTCCTTAGGGGCAATTGGGGCATCAGATACAGCTTGCACCCACTGCTGGCACCATCCCCAATGCATTCATGTCATCAGTAGGTGTGAGCAGGGCTAGCACAATCAGGGTGTGGGAGTGGCAGGAGTGGGGCTGCTGGTAGACAGGGGACTAGGGCTGCAGTGGGAGGGGCTGGGCTGGGCTTGAGACCAGCCCCTGTGCCCACCACAGCTTCGCAACTCACAGTTCCTTTCAAGGTGCATGGATTTGTGTACTGGGCCCCTAGTATAAAATAAAATGGATAAAATATAAAAACTAAGAACATTGAAAGTGAATGAACCTAGAGCAACTGGAACTCTCAGACATTGTTGGTATGATTGTAAAATGGTTTAACCATTTTGAAAGAAGATTTGGCAGTTTCTTTTAAATTGCCTACACTGATCCAGCATTCCCATTCCTTCATATTTATCTGTGAAAAATAAAAACATAGTCTACACAAAGTCTTGGACTAAAATATTCATAACAGCTTTAATCACAATAGCCAAATCCTGGAAACAGTCTAAATGTACATCTGCAGAGGAAAGGATACACAAGCAATTGTATAGCTATAAAATAGAATACTGCTTAACAATAAGAATGAATGAATTGTTAGTTCACTAAACAACACAAATGACTCTCACAAATAACATGCAGAGTGAAAGAAGACAGATATAAGCAGTACTTGCTGAATGATTCTGTTTATGTTAAGTTTTAAAACAGGCAAACTTCTAAAGTGAGGAGAAAATCAGAATATTGTTCCCCTGAGTTGGGATGAAGGGAGTATGACTGGAATAGGATACAACAAACTTTCTGGGAAGACAAGAATGCCCCATGTTATGATAGGTGTGTGGATTGCAGATTATTCAGTTTTATACATTTTTAGAAGTATCCTATCTAATAAAAGAGCAATATGCAAATTCACCATACCTCCACTACACCACAAGCCACACCAACAAGCCATGCCCACCAGCCAATCAGAGCAAGTATGCAAACTAAGATAGCTACCGCCACAGAAAGAGCAAGAGGGAGGTTTGGCTTGTCCCTGAGGATGGAGGAAGCCAAGCTGCCCACAAGCAAACCCTGGCAGGTCCAGGCCTTAACTTAAGGCAACAAAGTTTCAATGGCTGTGGGAGCAGAAGGCTTGGCTCTACTCCAGGCTACAAAGTTTCAATTGCGGAAAATAAATAAATCCCAGATATCAGGGATTGGGTTGCCAGATGGTGTGGTCAGCCTACACACCACCACAGACCTTCTCCCAGGCTGCCCTGAGCCCCACGGGAACACCCACCCTGATCTAGGACACCGTTCAGGGCAAACCAGCTGGCCTCCACCTGTGCACAAAGCCTCTATAATATCTAATAAAAGAGTGATATGCAGATTGACCATCACTCCAACACACAAGATGACTGCCCCCATATGGTCAAAAGATCCTGCCCTCATGTGGACACAAGATGGCCATCACAAGATGGCCTGCAAGGGAGGGCAGTTAGGGGTGACCAGGCCAGCAGAGGAGGGGAGTTGGGGGGTGACCGGGCCT
>PVJN01035766.1:0-21890 GCA_004026805.1 Lasiurus borealis | reverse complement strand
TAGAGTCAGTGTATCCTATAGTCTGAGATTGGTTACTAGAGTCAGTGTATCCTATAGTCTGAGATTGGTTACTAGAGTCAGTGTATCCTATAGTCTGAGATTGGTTACTAGAGTCAGTGTATCCTGTAGTCTGAGATTGGTTTATAGAGTCAGTGTATCCTATCGTCTGAGATTGGTTACTAGAGTCAGTGTATCCTATCGTCTGAGATTGGTTACTAGAGTCAGTGTATCATATAGTCTGAGATTGGTTACTAGAGTCAGTGTATCCTATCGTCTGAGACTGGTTACTAGAGTCAGTGTATCCTATCGTCTGAGATTGGTTACTAGAGCCAGTGTATCCTATAGTCTGAGATTGGTTACTAAAGACAGTGTATCCTATAGTCTGAGATTGGTTACTAGAGTCAGTGTGATCTCAGCTCTACCACACTCTAGTTGTGTGACCTATGCCAAAACATCTCATCTGTCTCAGAGCTCAATTTTGTAATTGGCAGAAATGGGAAACACCATTTTTGTCTTATAAGTAAGTGTTAAATGCTGAAAAAGATTATGTGAAACAGTACAGTGTTTAGCACATGGGAAGTGCTCAATAATGTATTCTTTTCTTGGAAAAGCATTTTCTAAATAGAAGAATATTGATTCTTGTGTTTATCCAACATATATTAATCACTATATTAGTCACTCCTCTAAGGACAGTTTCTCAATCCTTTGTCCTTAAGCTCCGTTTTATTATTATTGAGAAAAGCCTTGTAAGTTCCAGTAAGCTGGCTTAAATGTGACTTTGGGAGTGTGTGTGTGTGTGTATATATGTATGTATGTATATATATGAAAGCCTAAGCAACCATTTGACCCATCTCTGTGACTTGCACTAACCACTAGGGGGCAGATGCTCAACGCAGGAGCTTCGCCCTGGTGGTCAGTACACTCCCACAGCGGGAGCACTGCACATCGGGAGCACCGCTCAGCTGACTGGTGGGTGCCAGATGCTGGGCTCACAGCTGCAGCAGCTTGAGCCTCTCCTGCAGACACTCCCCCTGTGCACCCCTCCCCCATCCAGACCAGGACCAGGATTGGGACCAGCAATGGGCCTGACTGGGCACTAGCCCGCAGTCACCTCTTGGTCATGGGTGTGCCGATATTGCCCTCGGACGGGAGCAGAGACTGCAGCGGAGCGGCAGCGAGCCTCCTGAGTGGCGGCGGAGGGGGGGCGGGGGGCTTGGATGAGCAGGAGCGGCACAGCGCACAGCCTGGGCTTGGGCTCCTCCTGGCTGCCTGCTGCTTTGTGCACTACTGCATACCGCGGGCGATGTTGGACTTCCGGTTTTGGCCTGATCTCTGCAGGCCACGCCGAGGAACCCCCCACTGGTGCACAAATCTGTGCACTAGGCCTCAAGTCTATATATACATATATATATATGGCTAAGTGACCGACCAACAGACCAGACGGTACATATGACATGTACTGGCACTCTAACCTTATCATAAAAGCCTAGGTGACATCACATAATGGGCACCACAAAGTCACAAGCTGGCCACCACAATATGGCCACCCTCATGTCATCACAAGATGGCCATCACAACATGGCCGGCAGGGGAGGGCTATTGAGGGCCATCAGGCCTGCAGGGGAGGGCAGTTGGGGACGAGATCAGGCCAGCAGGGGAGGGCAGCTGGGAGCAACCAGGCCATCAGAGAAGGGCATTTGGGGGCATCAGGCTGGCAGGCAAAAGCGGTTAGGGGCTGTCAGGCAGGCAAGCAGTTAGGAGCCAGCAGTCCCAGAATGTGAGAGGGATGTTCCAACTGCCAGTTTAAGCCTAATCCCTGTGGACCTAACCCGGCAGTTGGACATCTCCAAGGGGTCCCAGATTGGAGGGTGCAGGCCAGGCTGAGGGACACCCTCCCCCCTCCTGCCTTCTCCCGTGCATGTTTTGTGATTTTTTTTTTACAGAGAGGAAGGGAAAGGAATAGAGAGTTAGAAACATTGATGAGAGAGTAACATTGATCAGCTGCCTCCTATACATCTCCTACTGGGGATGTATGCACAACCAAGGTACATGCCCTTGACCAGAATTGAACCTGGGACCCTTTAGTCCGCAGGCTGATGCTCTATCCACTGAGCCAGACTGGTTAAGGCATAGATAAGAAGTTTTTATAAGGAAATGACTCACATGATTATGGAAGTTGGGAGTCCAGAATCTTCAGGGTGGACTAGCAGGCTGAAGACCCTAGAGAGCTGATATTTCAGTTCATGTCCCATTGCCATCCTCTGGAGGATTCTTTCTCGCTCAGGGGCGGCCAGTCTTTATTCAGACCTTCCACTGATTGCATGAAGCCCACCCACATTATGGAGAGCAATCTACTTTACTCTAAGTCCACCGATTTAGATGTTAATCTCATTCAAAAACATCGTCACAGAAACACTCAGAATAATGTTTGACCAAATATCTGGTCACCTAAAGGCCAGCCAAACTGGCACATAAAGTTTACTGGGTTAAATGTAGGACACAAGACTTAGATATTCTTATCAATATTGGGCATCATTTTTGTTCCTCTTAACATGACTGCAGCTCTTTCACAGTATTTTCACATACATTATCTCAGCATAGCAGCCCTTGTGAGCTTATCACAGTGGAGGTAGAACCCCGTTTGTTTGAAGAGAGAACTAAGACTGAGACAGATGAGGAGACTTGCTGGAGGCCTCCCAGCTAGTGAGTAGCAGTTACAGTTCACCGAGATTCTGAACTTGGATCCAGGCGTTTCCTCCTTGGCCATTCTCTGTGTCAGCTGGGAAATCCGGGAAATGGTGTTTGAGAGCTTTGTGGCTTTTCTCCTTACAATGAATATCTTACTCTTCCTGGAACCATTTTGTGATAGGAAGTTAACAAAATATATATTGGCAGAACTTAAACATCTTTTCAGATGACAGGAAAGAAGGAAGAAAAGGAAGGACGGAAATAGGAAGGAAGGAAGGAAGGAAGGAAGGAAGGAAGGAAGGAAGGAAGGAAGGAAGGGAGAAAGGAGAAGGAGAAGGGAAGAGGGGGGACGAGAGGGTGGGAGAGAAAGAAAGAGAGGAAGGGGGAGAGAGGTTGGGAGGGAGGTTGGTAGCGATAAAAAGAGTAATGTCAGAGAGTAATTAGAGCAGGACAAATGGATTGTGCTGTCATGTTCAAGCCTGTTATTTCTGTAGGCAATGAGGAGGAAGGGCACTAATGCAATGTGACGGATCTGGAGCAAAACCCAGGGCACTGCGCAGACCGCGGAGACTCAGCCAATGGCAACTCGCAAATCGCGGGGTTTGACTGAACAATATTGGATATCTCCAAGAGCTGTTTCATGTTGTTCGGAGAAACTATTGTGTCAAGGAACCTACTTTTTTGATTTCAGCTTCTGGAAAAGTGCTTCGTGGTCCTCTGCAGGTAGTCAGTGTGTTCGTGGAGAACTCCCATCCCAGGGTTCTGTCCCTTCACATGCCCAGGCTGGGCAGGGTCATGATGCCATTAGGGATTCTGAAGAAAAGATACCTAATGTAAAACTTATTATTCAGAGAGAGAGTGAAATCAGGGATTCTTACCAACATTCAACTCGGTATTAGAAAATTGACCAAAAGAAAGGTAGAAAGTAACACTTCCACCTGTCTGAGAACAGGATGCTTTGCTTTGCCAGCCTGGCTAACCTGTGACTGTGGTCCCACTGCTGCCACCACGTACAAGGAAACTGTCACAGCCCTCGAGAGAAAAAGAACGTTCATGATTTACCTGGAAAGAAGTCTTCACAGTGACTCTCTTCCCTGTAAGTCACTGTACCTTTGAGTTGTCTTATTTGCTGCCATCACTACAGCATGGTGGTTAAGAGCTTGTGCTTTAGTACTGACATTCTTAAGTTCATATTCTAGTTCTGCCCTTTAGGAGCTGTTTGACCTTGGGCAACTTACCTAACCTCTCTGAGCCTCATTAAAATGAGGGGAGTCAGCTTACTTCTAGACTTCTTATGAGATTTGGTAAGATAATGCACATAAAGCAGTTAGCACTGATGCCAGGCACAGAGTAAAGGCCCAGTAAGGGCAGACGTGTGGGGTGAGGAGGCTTAAGTTGTCTACCAATCAGCCTCAGTGGGGAATTAGACTTCTGTTCTTTAAAACTCTAGTGTAAGCAGTGATAAGTGGTTGATCTCTTAAGGCCCTAACTTACAGCTGAGGTATGGCTAGAATCATCAAACCAGACTTTTAAAATTGAATACTCAGGGAGAGGAAGGGGAAAGTTAGGCAAATATTACAATTCTAAAAAGTTGAACTCACAAGGTATAGACTGTAACTCTTGGTCGTCTGAAGGAAATGGCCTTTTCTCCCTAGCTCTTAGTTGCTGCCCACCCCACCCTGAAACCCTCTGACAATTTAGAACTTACCAAAGATAAAGTTGTGGTTTTTTATCCTCAGCAGAGGCTATGTTTTTTCATTATTAGCATTGGCTTTAGAGAAAGAGGAAAGGAGGAGACGGGGGAAAATAGATGTGAGAGAGAAACATTGCAACGTGGGCATGTGCCCTGGATCGCTGATTATTCGGTGCACGGGATGACGCTCAACCGAGCTCCACTGGCTAGGGTGACTTTTGGCACATTTTCCTGCCACATTTATTGAGTTAGTTGTATTTTAGAGCAGCGCTTTGGTTGCTTTACTTGCAACTGTAGTGGCTACAGCCTAGTTATATAATTTGAGCATCATTTTTATTCTCTTCAAAGGGCCTGATCCTTACTCTCTCTACTTCACATGATGCTCAGTGATAATCTTTTCCAAAGGCAAAGCATTGTATGAGCATAAAATAAATGCATGGTTAATAAACACCTTTTTTCCAACCTTTTTATTACAAGTCCATTGAGGCATATTTTGCTTATCATATAATTCACTCTGCACAATTCGTGATGTTTAGTAAATTTACCCAAATTGTATAACCATCACCATAAATGAGTTTTAGAACATTTTCATCATCCTGGTAAAATCCCTTATGTCCTTTTACTGTTAATCCTATTCCCAACTTCTACTGCAAGCAATCCTTAATCTACTGTCCCCATGGATTCGCCTTTTCTGGACATTTCATATACATGGAATTGAACAATGTGTGTTCTTTGTGTCTTGTTTCTTTCATTTGGCATAATGGTTTGAGGTTTGTCTCTGTCATAGCATAGATGAATAGTTTTTTTTTTCCTATTGCTGAATAGCATTCCATTGTATGAATATACTATACATTTTGTCTATTCACCAGTTGACAAGATAGTTGTTATTAGGAATAATGTTGTTATGAATATTCACACACAAGCCTTTGTGTAGACATATGTTTTCATATTTTTAGTAGAAAAGATATATATTTTAACTATAAAAGCAGTAGATATTTGCTCTGGAAGTTTCTTTGTATAGAGAAGTATAAAATTTGTAAACCGTTCACCTCTTTAATGACACTTCTCACAGGTGGTGATGATAGTAATAATGGTTACCGTCAGCATCTGAGTGGTCTGAGATTGGCTGTATGCCAGGCACTGTGTTGCCATATATCTAGGGCAGCAATTCAGTTCATTTATTTATATAAGGAATGTCTGAATGAAATAATCATTTGAAGTTTATACTGTTTTCCCCATTTTATAAGGAAACTGAAATTTGAGGATTAAATGTAAAGTTACACTTCTAGCAAGTGGTATAGCCATTATTTTTATGGTTACAGTGAATGGATAGGCCAGGACTTACTTAATTCATCTTTTGTTAGTGGACATTAGGTTGCTTTTTTCTGTTCTCTGTTATGAACATGGCTGCAGCAAATGTACTTGCATAATACTTTGCTTGCTTGTGGCATCACTTTTACAATATAAAATCCTAGAAGTGGAATTTCCAAATGAGAGGGTTTATACATTTTGGTGCGCTTAAACACCCTCCCCTTCTCCCACCCCGCTCCCACACACACTGAAAAGCGGTAAATAAATAATACCACTCCCCCAGACTCCCTTCACCCCTGCAATCAGGATATAAGAAAGCTTATTTTTTCACCCTCATCAATGCTGCATTCTTTCTGTAATGAGGACTCTGATGTCAATCATATAAACGTCCCAGAGAGAGGGAGTCGTGAGTTGCTTACCAGTGGTTTCCAGCCTTTTGACAAGTAAGGGCTTAGCATTTTCTAGGCTCTGAAGAGCTGCAACCTTGGAGTAGCCCTTGCTGTAGGGCAGATTGATTTGAGATGATTCAACTTGGTTGACGATCTAAAATGAACACTGAGACATTTCAGCTACATTTGTTTCCTTATCTATTTATTTGGCCTATACTCTGGCTTTCTGGTCTCCTTTTTGCCTCATTTCTGCCTACAGTATCTCTGCTTTCTGGATAACTCAGTTTATAAATGAGGGAAAATGAGAACTTGGACATCTGCGATAGATAGGTGTGCTTACTCTTTCCAATCCTTTCCTTCAACAAAAACAGCCAAAGTGAGGCCAAAAGCCTAATGCTTTCCTTTTTTTTCAGTCTCCCCCGGGGGGTAAGGCTCTAGTCATCTCTGTCACTAGCGGGATATAGCATTGTATACACCTGTGTAAGGGCAAGTGAATTTTTTGTCAAGGTGCCAGTAAAAGACACAGGAATATTCGATGTTGCTAGTTGTTAGTTATGGTTGATCCCTAGTTGTCCTGCTTGAGCCAGGGCCTACTGTACCTTCCAGATCTTGGGAGCCCTGGTTAGCACTGCCCTGTGGGTTTTTTGCCTTTGTCTTCTACTTCCCATACTTGGAGTCTTCATCATAAGGCCTTAATCTGGTGGATGCTGCCCTCTGCTGGTGAACTGTGGGACAGCCACAGCAGTTGAGGATGGGTCTGATCCCTAAGGCAGTGGTCGGCAAACTGTGGCTCTTTGGCCCTTTGAATATGACTTTTCCACACAATACCATGGCCCGGGCGAGCCTATTTTGAAGAAGAGGCATTAGAAAAAGTTTAAGTTTACAAAATTTGGCTCTCAAAAGAAATTTCAATCGTTGCACTATAGATACTTGGCTCTGTTGACTAATGAGTTTGCCGACCACTGCCCTAAGGGAACTGACTGACATGGATATCTGGAGCCAGGGTCATAAGGCTTTCCACAGTCTCCAACTTCATGAACCAATCCTAAGACATCTTGCGATGGAAATAATTCCACTGGCATTAGAAAATATACAGGTACTGAGACTTTTATTACAACATTATCTACAGTACCAAACTAATAAAACCTAGGTGTCTAGCACTTGGCCTTGTGCTTACAGCTGCTAAAATTTGATGTGTAAAAGACAACATGGGAGGGTGAAAAGATCACAAAACAAACCCAAGCAGAATATAGCAATTGCAGTCATGGGAGATATCTCTTCAGGCTAATCTGGCATCCTCAAGATAGTTGTCAAAGCTGGGATGATTTCCTTTGATGTTTCATTGTATTGTTAATAAAACAGTATGTCTGTATATTTATTTAATATTGTTATATTCTATCTTTTCTCCTGAAACAACTATGTGACACTTGAATGGCCTGCTACAAATACTTCTATGATGCGTGGTCCTCCTTCAAACCTGATTTCCTAGGACAGTAAGGTGATGTCTTAGGTAACAACAGACTAAAACAGGCACCCCGACTGTTGCAGGGACTTCCTAAGCAGTCTCTTCACCCGTGGTTTCTTTTATAATAGAAGAAGCCAGTAGAATATAGACATTACTTTATGTGATTTGACAAGGATCTGACTTGCCTTCCTGTGTGAGTCTGCACTTCAAATGATGCCCAGTGGAATAGGTTATCTGATTTTCTGAGAATTTTCTTTTGGTAAAGAGCCTTGAGGAGGGAGAGGAATCTTGTTTTCTAAAATGAAGCACCACATTATACATTTGGGTGGGAATAAGAAGTATGGATTCATATAGCTGGATCCTTTTCATTTAACAAGTAAATTACTTAGTTTTCAATAGGCCCAGGGCTAGGGTGAGACAAATGAGGTACCCAAAATGCAGAGTCACTCTTGGGGTCATAGAAGTACCGGATCACCCTGTTTTTCAAACAGTCCCTGTGTTAGGCCCTGCACTCAACGGCGAGGAAAATATTCCTGGTGTGAGCGGATAGGTTGTTCATTATCCTTTCTCAGGCGAAGCCTGGCCTAGAGTCTCGGGACTCTGGCTCTAGAAGTGGCTGCCTGGTTGAGCAGGTTTGGTCAACCACTTGGCTTTCAGCTGGGGGTTTAGCACAAGGGGGAGTAGCCCCCTGAGTTAATCCTTGAAGTGTGTTTCGCACTTGAGATCTAAAAATCACTGCCAGAATGTGCGACCTACTTACCTGAAGATGACCCCCACCCCAAGGATGTACTTTGCTGCCCCTTATTCCATTTTCAGAAGGGTCTTATCACCAGAAATGCCTGCAGTGGCTGTGCTGGAGAGTCTGTCCAGATTGTTGGGGGGGGGGGGGGATGGTCAGGGAAGGCCCGTGCAGGTGACCAGGAATGCACTGCCTGTCTGTTCCTACAGCCTGACATCACTTTAGGCACGTAGCAACGGAGAGAAGGGGACTGGCTGAATGATGGGCTAACTGAAATCTAGAATGAGTCTAGCTAAGTGACCCGGTACAGTCTAAAAAGTCAAGAATCTTATCTCCTTAATTTTCCCACTTCTTGAGTTTTCCTATATTAACAAGCATTTGAGTTTCTTCCAGCTTTTAAAAATTGTAACACGTTTTAGTGGCCATCTTTATACACTTATCTTTGTGAACATGTGTTAGTATTTCTGTAAGAAAGAGTAGTGAAAGTGAGGTCCTTGCATCAAAGAGTGTGGACAGTTTAAATGCTGATAGACACTGTAAGCTGTTTTCAAGTTGTATATCAACCACCAACGTTGTATAAGCATATCCAGGTTCTCAAGCATCTCTAATACTGAAATATTCTCAGCATTCTAGTAATTTTTTTTGGCAATTAGTTGGATAATAAGTGGTGTATAATCATATGAGGTCATCTTTGCTTGGTCAGATTCTTTGCTCATTGAGGAGTTTGCTTGTCTTTTTGGATTTATAGAATTTCTTTAGGCTTATAAATATTAATGGGAGAGAGGAGAGAGAGAGAGAGAGAGAGAGAGAGAGAGAGAGAGAGAGAGAGGGAGAGAGAGGGAATGAGAGTGTGTGTTTAGGTGTCTTTGCCTTTCAGAAGTTAGAATTTATATAAATGCAGATATGATCACCTTTTCCTTAGTGATGTCTAAGTTTTATGTTATACATAGAAAACTTTTCCTTCCCCCAGTAGTTACTTTTACTAAAAATAATGACTACATGGCACTTTTGTTTATAAAAATGTTTCCACACATTCTGACTTGTTCTTTAGAATATTCCTAAGTTAGGACAGTAAGTGTAATTATCCTCATTTACAGGTGAAAAATTAAAGATTGTTTAAGTAATAAGTGACAGGGGCTTTCTGACATAAGTTATTCTACCTACAGCTCTTTTTACTTATCTACATTTCAAGAACATTTGAATATTGACTATAATCAGTCTTCTGCTGTTCATCTTTTTAAAAAAAGTTTGTGGTTCAACATTTGCTTACAAGGTTTTGTGTGCTCTGGGTAAAAACCTTTCGGTCAGGGAAGAATTGGCGATTTTTTGGAAGATGTAATGTCTGAATTAGCTGAGAGTTAAGTAACTCATGGAAAGCAGCCAGGCAGAAGGAACAGTACCTGCAGAAGCACATTTGGGAAACTCCAAATAGCACTGGTTGTTGAGAGCATTGGGAATAGGAGAGGTTGGCAAGGGGCTCAATCAGGAAGGCCCCTGTAATATTGGGAAGGTGCTTTATTCCTCCTGACAGATTTTAATGTGTCAAGGTTTTATCTGAGTTTTAGAAAGTGGTCAGAGTGGAGAATGGATTTGGGGGGAGGTATCGGAATGGGGGAGGACTAGACATATAGAAAAAAACCCACAATAACTAACAAGACAGACCTATAAGGCAGCTCTTAAAATAAGCCAGATGAGAAATAGTGGTGGCTGAGAAAAGGACATTAGAGATGAAAATAAATGAGTTCAAGAAGATTTGTTTATTTTGCTTTATATTATTAGATTTTATATATAGATCAAAGCACATAAAGTAGTATAGTGAACCCATGTGCCCAGTCTCAGTAACCATCCTCCAGTGGTTAATTCTGCCTTACCTATACTTCCACCCACTTCTTCCCCTTCCTTGTAATTTTGAAACAAACCTCAGATATCATCATTTCATCCACTCATATTCCAATATTTCTAAAGTATTTTTTTTAATCTACAGATTTCTCTTTCATCTTTTTTACTCCTTTCTAATTTAATTTAAGAGGTTAGGTGATTTATCTTGTCGAATTGACCGGCTTTTGCTGATTGCATCCTTGTGATGCAGATGAATGGGTTCCTCTGAACTCTGGGTTATTTTATTTTACTTGTTGGATCTACAGGCCTGATCACCATCAGGCTCAACTTCTTTGGCAAGACTACTTTATGGGGGTGTTGCGTTATTCCATCAGAGGATATGCACTGTGGTGTTCTCTCTTTTTATATTAGCGGTTGATGATCAATATCTAGGATCTGTTATTTCATAGTAATATTATAATTCTAGTATTTCTTAATTCATCTGTTACTTTGAAGAAAGAGAATTTTTCTATTGCTATTTATTACTCTGGTATATTTAGTTTAGAAATGGCAGAATAAATACTTGATTCTTTCCCTTTATTTACAATTTTTCAAAATGCTGTGTGGGATCCCTAGCATCCTTCAATGGTGAGAAATTAATTTTTTTAGAATTACTATTAACTCCTAGATTTAAACATTTGTATTTAGGTTAATTGTAATTGTTTTAAGGATACTCAAATTGTCCCATCTGTGGTGAGAGAATGACTGATGGGACAGCTTTTGAGAGGATAGAAAAGATAGGAATAATAGGTTGAATGAGGGTGAGAAGGGAGTGAAGACATTTGTGGAATATAATGAACAACATAAACTCATGAAAAAAAACAGAGACAGAGCCATAGAAGTATCGAATAGACTGTCCAACCCATGAGGGAAGGCGGGCAGTGAAGGGATAAGAGATCAACCAAAGGACTTGTATCCATGCCTAGGAGCACAACCAGTGGACACAGATGGGAGAGGGGGGAGGTCAATGGGGGAAAAGGAGACTTAAATAATACGTTAAACAATAAAGAACTTAAATAAAAGTTTTTAAATTTAAGCTTAGAAAAAAGTCCCAGGTTTTCGGCTTATGTGTTTGAGGCAGTGCACTGAAACAGGGAGCACAGAGAGAGGAGCAGGTTTTAGAGGGAGGACGTGTCTGGATACGTCTCAGGTGCTTAGATCCATCGAGATGGAGATGCCCAGAAGGCAGCTGGATATCAAGATGTGAGGCTCAGGGGAGCAATTCATGACTCCAGGGCCCAGGAGAGGGTCCTGCACTACGTGTGGTTGACTCAGATCGGGTTTCTGTGTGTTACATGGGGTTTTGTGTGATAAAAATCAATCCCTTTGCCAACTGAATCCAAAGTAAGATTCTTAAGCACCTTAGGCATAACTGTGCCTGTATTTAGAGAGTCAGGTTCAATTACTAGTAGAGGAGGAAGGACAGGGTTGGCTGCAGGTAGGATTGCCACTTGGCTGGTTTACAACCGGTCTCGTTGGTTTTCAGATTTATTAAACCCAGTCCCTCAATTAGAGGAGAGCCCTGGGTATGAGTGGGATTTACTAGCGTTGGAACTGAGGCTGTGCGGACAGGTTTTGGCCTTGCAGGAATGGCCCAGAGCAATCTTTTTGTGAATATCAGAATTCCTTAAAGATAGATACCCTTTCTCTCCCGCACGATCCTGCTCTCTGAAGCAACTTCCTTTCTTCCCTTTTCTAGTCAACAAATACTCATTGAACTCCTGCTTTGTGTCACGTATTGTGGATACAGTGATGAACAGAATAGGGGACAAAGTCCCTCTCTTCATGTAGCTTGAAATGTAGTATGAGATATATATGTTAAATATGTTCATCAAAAGACTACCAGCAATACATGATTGCACACTAATACAGGAACTCGGAAAATAGAACACATTGGTAAAAAAATCTTTTACGACCAGTGCTGGGCCTTCATCATTGGAAGATTCAGTGACAGGTAGGCTTACAAATCAGAAAATATATGTAAAACAAAGGCCTGGCATATAAAGGACTCTGAAGTGGAGTTTGTATGGAGGTGGGGAGGAGACGCCTCTGAAGTGAGATGAAAGAGTTAGACAATGTGAAAATGAAGTATATTATGAATGTGCCATTAAGTTTAATGAAATAACTGCACACCAGCCACTCCTCCTCCCGCCCCCACGCACTCAGAGCCTTCTAATTGCTTTAGCATATTATGAGAGCTTACTACTATAACCTAAACCTCAGGCGGGATCCCGGGAGTACCAAGGCTTGACTCTTTGAGGTACATTCAGATTAATAAAGAAGATAGAACTGTAAAATAAAACACTAAGTGATATGTATTGTCATGGTATGTTTTAGGGATCCACGCAGACTAGAAGGAGGATGTGATTTGATTCTGTCTGATGTGGGGGCTGAGAGGTTGGAGCCTTAGAACACCTCTGACTTGGGGTAGAACCTCAGTTATTTAAATTGCGTCCAGAAAGATGAGTAAGTGCTGGTGGCAGCGATACGGAAGTAGTGGGAAGAGTTAGCCCGGCAAATGAATACCTGTACTGCAGGTGAGTCAGTGTGGCTCCAGTGAGGAGTGCTTTAATGGGAGTGGTGGCAAACGAAGCTGGAGGGATCCGCAGGGCTGGATGCTAAAGGCCTTGGGGTGTGGACCTTTAAATGATAGATGCCTGGAAGCCATTGACCAGGTATAGTGAGATCATGCCACAGTTATTTGAGGTTTTTATCTCCCAGGAGTTACTTGTAGGTAGAAGCCTCTTCCTTTGTCAGCTGACCCCACCCTTCCTCCCCCCTAAGTCAGGCAGATGGGTAGATAGGCACATGGAGCAACTTACAAAGTCAGCACTGAGGCCAGGGTTTAGCGGAAAAATATTGGACTTCACGTGGTCTTCCTTTTTAGGGGCACCGAAGGAGAGAGGCTTTCTGTCCATTTTCCCTGACCTCAAGTGCTGCCTTTTACTGTTTGGACTGTGTGCGTGTGTGTGTGCATGTGCGTGTGCGTGTGCGTGTGTGCGTGTGTGTGTTATTTGCTCATGTTGCTTAACAGCAGTTTGAGGTGTTGCTATATTCAGAGTTACAATATTTATTTGCATTAATTAATCTCTGGGCTGATCTAGGTCTTCATTGTGAAGGTGAACAGGCAGGGATGCCATATTGTGATGAGTAAGTCCAACTTGTTCAGACCTCTCCGGACATATAATAGTTGGTTGCATTTTGTTTATATACTGTATATCTGTGTGTGTGTGTTTTTCTTTTCAAAAGGGACTGACATTATTGGTTCTTGAGTGTTCTTTAAAAACTCATGCACAAAATCTTAACTGGAAAATTTATGTTTTTAAAATTTTTCAAATATGTTTGTATTGATTTTAGAGAGAGAGAGAGAGGAAATGAGAAGGAGAGAGAAACATTGATAAACGAGAACCATCTATTTGTTGTCTCCTGCTCTCTCCCTACTGGGGATCAAGCCTGCAACCTGGGCATGCGCCCTGACTGGGAATCAAACCGGTGACCTCTCAGTGCATAGGACAATGCTTACCCAACTGAGCTACACCAGATTTTTTAAATGAGCGCAGCCTTACTGTTTCCAGTTTCTTCAACTTGTGGGTGGGAAACGGATCGATTTAAATACCCCATCGAAATTTTCTCGATTATCTCAGAAATGTCTTTTTACAGTTGATTTGTTTGAATCAGGACCCAAAAAAGGTACATACATTGCATTTGATTGTTATAGATAAGACTATTCTTAAATCATATCCTGTAGCCCTTTCTTTCATAGCCATTCATGTACTCTTTTGCAAACAGATTTAACTCCAGATTTCATAGCATAGGCATTAAAAAGTCTTCTGAGGTTTTCCCAGCTATACCCATCCCTTGAGTCCTGAGATATCTTTCCTATCTACTGGCAGAACTCCAAGATTCTGCTCAAATGTACTGTCCTCGGTGGCATTCCACTCCAGGCTACTGAATTGTGCCTTCATCTGTTTCCCCAACACTTACTCTGCTACAGTGCTCATAAGATCATATTGCCATCTATTTGTTTAGTGTGTTTGTACTACAAGCGTGTTAGCACAGAGTGGCGGAAAATAAGGCTGCAGAGATACCAGATAATTAGCACCTCTACAGCAAGGGTGACATGAAAGTCATTTCTGTCCCTTCAGCCAGCAGAGTGCCTAGCTCATGGGAGGCACTCAGGCAATGTTTGTTAAATAAAAACACCCTAATTTCTGGAACATTTTTGGTTGAAGATTCTTAGTTGTTTTTGGTTTACTGAACTATGAATTCACCTTTCCAACTACAGGAATAGAAGGCAGAACTAGAAATTATATCTGAGTATGTCCTTTGTTGCTTCTGTTTTTCTGTATTTAGGAGGCTTGCTTGTTAGTTCATAGTATAGACTTCACTTGGCTGTGTTTTATTATTCCTATTTGGTCTAATTAAACTCTTTTTCCTGCCATAAGATCGAACAGATAAGAACCAGAGGCCTTGGGCTCGTGTGTGTGTGTGTGTGTGTGTGTGTGTGTGTGTGTGTGTGTGTGTGTGGTTTGTAAGGTTAAAAAAGATTTAAAACATTTTCTGTGTATTTCTGGATTTCTAAAATGTATAGTTCCCCTCCATCAGAATGATCATATAGCTTTCACTTTGCATCAGATTTTCATGGAAACTTCTTAGAAACAAGGTCGAACTGATTCCAGTGATTGTGTGGCCACTAGAATTGCTCTCTTTTGTTTTACATTGAAGGATTAAGCATATTACATTTTGATTCACCCCCCTCCCCTCTTTAGCTTCAAAATATGCAGTCTTCTTTGAAAGCTGCTGTTTAAAACAAGCAGATGGGAAATTATCTGGAATAGTAGCATCTAAAAAGAGGCTCTTTTTTTCTGTCCCAGAGATGTGGTTATAATGGAAGAAATGAGAGGGTAGGCTATTTGGTTTTCTTCTCAGTTGGTCTGATAACTCCTGCCTCTTCCTTGTTGGCACCTCAGTTTCCCCATCTTTAAATAGTCTCTTACGAGGTTAACTTAGGTTCTGCCATTCACAACTTGAACTAAAATTTTGAATTCTATTAGATATGCAGTATGCAAATGCTGCAGATGTTGGATGCAGAATTTTGTTCATCTATTTTTCTCTACATTACAAAATCAATATTAGCAAGTAGAATATGCACTGATTTCTTACTTCTTTTTTTCCTCTCCCTACTCATAAATTCCAGGAATCGTTTTAGTCTTTAAGATGATTTTTTCCCCCTTTGCGTTTGTTTTTAACAATTTTACTGGGAGCCCTAGTTAAGATTTAGAGTTACAGTAGTTTTTGTGGTCCATGAGATGCATGTCTTATTCTCTTCCCCCTTCCTCTCAGTAGAGCCTATAAATGCTAAAGGAATACGATTCTGTGCAAAGATAAGACTTACCACCCTGGCTGGTATGTTTAAGTTGGTTGAGTGTCGTCCAGTGCACCAAAAGGACACCAGTTTCTTTCCTGGTCAGGGCACATGCCCAGGTTGTGAGTTCCATCCTTAGTTGGGGTGTGTGTGGGAGACAACTCACTGATGTTTCTCTTTCACATTGATGGATTCTTACTAAGACCCACCCTTAAAAATCCAGGACTCTGGGTTTGGGGCCTAGTAACTGGATTGGAGGTAGTCTCAGTGCCCCAAGGTTGCAGGTTAGATCCCCAGTTAGGGCACCTGCAAGCATCAGTCAGTGACTACATAGATGAATGGAAAAGTCAGTCTCTCTCCCCTTAATTCTTCCCTCCTCCCCTCTCCCCCACTTCCTTCCCCTCCCTCCATTCATATCTATCTATCTCTCTCTATCTCTCTCTCTCAAAATAAAAATAAAAAAATTAAGGACTCTGCTTCCGTCTTGATACTAGGAGCCAGTCCAAAAGCTTCCCATTTCATCTTTTCCTCCAAAGAGTGCTGCCATATAGCAAAGAGGCTTATTGCTACACTTCCGTTGTGTGCAGGAGCCGAGTTCAGGTAATCTGTATCCTTCAGAAAACAGAGCTGCCTTGGAATGGGTATTCCCAGTTGAATAGCTTTTTGCCGATGGACCTTCCCCTTGTCCAGCCTTTCCCCGCATTCTATTT
The DNA here is from genome assembly GCA_004026805.1 of Lasiurus borealis. Lineage (NCBI taxonomy): Eukaryota > Metazoa > Chordata > Mammalia > Chiroptera > Vespertilionidae > Lasiurus > Lasiurus borealis. The sequence goes on along the minus strand of PVJN01035766.1, from coordinate 5,652 downwards.
ATAGAGATACATTAAGTTCCACAGGGATTGAGAAGAAAGTAGTAATCTCTTGACTGGGTAGCAGTGGGGGGAGGAAAACTGGTTGCTGTGTTGGTGTTTGGGGAGAGGTGTGTGGTACAGCGGCGGCAGAACATTTATTTTTAGGCAGCTAAATTACAGCCTTTTCTCCTTCTCTAATCTTTGGTCACTTTGTTTCTGGGACCTATGCTGTAAGTTGACCTTAATGCTCTCTCTTCGCTGGAAAAGCCACTAGTAAACAGCGGCAGCAATATTTGCCATTTCATTACATGGCTGCCAAGTGACAGATTCCACTCCACCCCAAGCAGGGGGTGGGGGGTCCTCCTTTTTTCTGGAACGCTGCTGTAAAGTGTGCCTGGCTTTTAGGTTATTCCCAAAGCTAGGGTGCAGGGGAGATTTCATGGGATGGAACTCTGTGTACTGTATTTAAAAAGCATGTATACCTAGGAATCAGACCATCCCCCCTGCCCAGGGGGAACTTGGCCTCTTACTGGGTCCGGCTCTCTGACTGGGTAACTGGATGTTGGCATGGTGGTGACAGCATCTGATTCAGGTCTGCCAGCCTCCACTGCTCTCTGGCAGGGTTTGAAAGGTGTCACGCACAGCGGGCATGACGCACTGCCGCATTTTCCTGGTACCGCTCACTAAGCTGGGAGACAGCTTAACCATTGCCTAAGATCTTGGGAGTTTTAAAGGAATGAAGCAGGAAGCTTACTTAAAGATTTAAGAATTTGGCTGGGGGCAGGGAATGGAATCTCTAACCTTTGCTTTCTAAAAGGATTTTGCAGACCCAGTTTCCTTTCTCCACATTCTTTCAGGCCAGTGTGTATAACCAGAGCCTGGAAATGAAGGACCAGAGTTAAAAAGTGAACCCAGCAAATAAGTCAGAGCTTCGCATTGTAATTTTCTAAGAAAAATCTGCCTTGTCATTGTTTATTATAATGACAAAAGGCAGGCAATTCCACGCCCCTCTCTCCCCTCCCCCCAACACATGCATAACATGGAGTTCTTGTTTGTCTTTTCCTGGTGCCAAAGGTTTCAACTCCAAATTCTCTAGTTCCGGATAGAATAGTTCTTGAAAGAAAGAGGGGAAGGGGCAAAATCCCACCTATTAGAACTTTGAAAAACTAAATGAAAACCAGGTCTTTCGAAAATGTTCTTTTAATTTTCGAATCTCAGCTTAAAGAACCTCAGAGTAGTTATTTCCCATTAAACGTTTCCATTGGAGATACGCTAGGAATTAGTGTGTCTGATTTAGCATTGTTAACTAAAGAAAATAAGTCTATCAGTTCCACTTAGATAACCTTTGGTAATAAACCAACTCCGTACACGTTGTGACCTTAGCGCCTGAACTTTCTAATCACATGACCGGCTTGTAAACTGACCTGTGAGGATGACTGTCGTAGTCCCTGCTAAGAGAGAGAAATTGGCCAAGTGTCGGAAGGGTGGTTATCAAGCTGGACTTGTCCTGTGATCTGCTTCTTCATGGCTGCAACGGAACTTCTCAACAGACTGCAAGAAGCATGAAATGGAGACATGGGAAGGTAAGGGACTGCCTGGTTCAGACTGGGACCAAACCCAAGCTTCAGAAATGCTTTGAAGGTTTAAAGCAAATAGTAGCTTGGAGGAGGCAGGGAGGCAATCCACTCCTTTTGTGTTTTGGCAAAATTCAGCCAGCAAGTTTTCATGTATGTGGTAACTGGCTCTAAATGTTTGGAACAGAAAAAAAATTGAGGGAAACTGTACTGAATTGATTGTCGTGGTTGATGTTTTTAAGAGAGAAAGCAGGAAAAAAAGGAAAAACAATTTAAATTTTATAGTGACTTGAAAAAAAATGTAAACTTCATTTTACATCACAGTCCTTAAGTTTCCATTTAAAAGAATTACTTTGTTTACCTCTTGACAGAATTTGTTTATATTTTAAATTTCTTTAATCCTGACCATCCTGTCTGCCAGCGTCTTGTTTAGCACTGTTAATTATAGGTAGGATTGGGATCATGAAGTTGTTGATAAGGCAGCCTCATTCACTTTGGGTAACTTAGTTTGGGCATAAGACTACTGCTAATTTCTTTTTAAGTGGGTTGTTTTTAAAAGGGTAAATATTCTCTCTCTCTCTCTCTCTCTCTCTCTCTCTCTCTCTCTCTCATTAATAGCCCCTAGTTAATATTGCAGTTCATATATTTGGAGAGAGGCTCCTACTTTCATGCGAGTGCCCACACCTTTATTATTTGGGCCAGAAAGACATACACAGCTAAAGAAACATCTAGAAGATGAATTTTAGTATTAAAATGCGCCGTATTTGTTTGCTGTATTTATAAAGTAAGGAGCCTAAGAGCTTGCCAAGAGTGGTTTCTCAGAAGCAAGCACCGCTGAGGTATAACCAGGAGAGTGTCAGATTCCTTGAGGTAGCTGGTTAATTTCTAGGGCATTAACCTATGAAATAGCTCGTCCAGGGAAAGCTCCCAGCCCCTTGCGGCATAGCTAACATCTGCCATACGCAGGCAGCTTTGCAGTTTCATTCTCACAACTAGGGAAGTGGGATGGGGCTCCCTCTGCTAGCATTCTTATTTATAGTAACACTCGATAGTAATACTCCCTTATATGTTCTTATATACCAGAATTCACTAGACTGGTTTCTGTTGTAAATTAGTAGAAACAACAGAGTTTGTAAGAAAGTATCAGTTACATGCCAGACCTGTTATTTTGTTCTCTTGAACGGCTTCTCCTGTTCCCCCAGTTCACACAGAAATCTTTGTTAGAGTATTTTGGATGAACTAGCTTTCCTAGGAAGGAGGAGTTTAAGAAGTAAGATTTGCCCTGGGTCCATTGGAACAGGAGTTTACGGGTGGTCAGAGATACCGGTGATGTGAGTTTGGATGGGAGAGCTTTGGAGGATTTGGCCTTTTCTTCTTTTTCCAGCCAGCTCGAATCTCTTAGTGATATATAGCCCACAAATTCTGAAGGAGAAAAAAGGTTTAAACAGAAAGTTCTCCCTTAATGCTTGTTTGATTAAGTATTGAAACTGAGACTTTCCTTAGCTGTTCAATGGCAGAAAACAACTTATGGTACTAAAACAAGATCTTTCAGAAAACAAGGAAGTGAATTTTTGAATTTTTCCTGCTGAAGGAGATCTCTGGAAGCTTAAAAAGTAAAATCAAACTACTTAAAAAGAGACCAGTGCAAATGCTACTGTAAAGAAGCATCGCCTGGTTTTAGATATTGGGCCCTTGTCCATTTAAATTAACCTTTGTCACAGCTGGGCATACAAATGTTTTGTTTTAGTTCACAGAGGGTTAACGCTATTCAAGCTTTCACTGTGGCAGGCCTGATCTGTGGAGTCATACAATCTGGTCTTTCAGCCCTGCCAGTCGCTAGGCAGGAAGTCTTATTTCTTAAGCTATCTTTCAGAATGGGGGTTGGGATTTGGAGAAAGGTGGGGGAAGGGCCCTGGAGCATCTGTAAGGATCAATAACAGAGAGCAAGCTGCAAGAGAGGCCATTGTGCGCACTTCAAGATAGATGCAGCCCTTGTGCGCGGCTCCTGCCCGGCAGGGCAGACACCTAAAACTGAAACAATGCCATCAAATGAATTCCTTGTGGAAAATCTGATTGCTCTTAAAGGGAAAGCAATACTTGAGAATGCCCTTTTTAATGTTCAGAATATTCTCATTCCTCAACTTTGCTGAAATCTGGCACTAAAAATAACTCCAAATTGATTTTTAAATCCCTTTTGTCCTCATGCTAATACTGTATTGAATTGGAGAGGGTGATCATTTTGGTCTTAGTCCATGCATCAAAGCATTGAGTAATCTTTTTTCTTTCTCTATCTTTTTCTTTCTTCCTCCCCCTCTCTCTTTCTCTCTCTCTCTCCCTCTCACTTTCTTCTTTCTCTTTTTCCCCCATAACCTTTTTTTCTTTTTATTCAAATGTTTGCTTTACTCTATTGGTATTGGCATCATCATTAAAGAAATGAAAACACACAGAAAAAAATTGGGTAGGATTTGAGTAACACATGTTTGAAATCCCTCCCCTAGCAGCTGGTATTGGCTCTTGAAAGTTCAACTGAGCTAAACAGATGCTCTTGGTGTGTTATTTTGAGATCGTTTAAACAGACTTGTAGCCAAGAAAATACAAAAATCATAGGTCATATTTTTAAGTGTACTGAAGTTGTGATATCATGTCACATTTAATGCATGTTATATTTGTGTTAAACAGAGATAACCTGAGCTTGGGAAAAAGAGCAGTTCCGCCAATGAATTTATAATTTGAAAAGCACTACCATGTTTGTTGGTCTTTTACTCCAGACCAGATTTTTAATTTTCCAAATCCTCTTTCCCAGGACTAGCTGTAACATTCTTGTCTTACTGTATCCTTTTTCAGCCCAGCTAAGATAGTGATTGTGTAGGTACTTCTATGATGTGGATTCTTTATGACAGTTGGAAAGAGTAATGGAGTTATTGTTGCCTCTTTCCCATTAAACTCCTAAAATGTTGGTGACAACTGATGGTAACAGCTGTGGAAATGGAATTATAAAGAGCCTCTAATATCCTTCTCCCAATCTGAAATCTTCCAGGAATAAATGCATAAACACACTGGGATGGAAGCATAATGTGACTTACAAACATACAAATGGAATAGGGGGGGCAGGGGCGGCGAGGGAGGAGGGGGGAGGAAGACCTGCATTTGAAATGAGCTTTAAGTTTAATTCATTTTATGCTTCTTGAGTGGAGACCTGACATATTCCTTTGGACAGGAGAATGCTAAGACACTTCACAAAATCATGTGGATATTTTTAACCCATCCCTAACCTCTAACCCTCTCCTAGAGAAAAAGGATGTATAGGAAGAAAATCTAATCACCACGAGCAGCACCTCCTTAATGCCATTGTTTTGCCTGCCTGACATATTATAATTCCGCATTAATATTCAAACCAAGGAAGCGGTTCTTTCAATGGGTATTTTCCAGAGAGATACAAGTATTACCAACAAAACTTGGAAGTTCGGTTACTATTTCTGTTGCATTAAAACGGGGTATGAAACCTACCATGACCCCTTTGAACAATGTGGTCTTTAATGTGCTTGAGGGGGAGGGCCTAGTGAAGGAAAAGCCATAAAAGTCTTCAGGGTTCAAGATGAGGTTGGGATTTTGAGCCCATTGCTTTTGTCATTTTCACACACAAGCATCGCTGCAATCATGTTTGATTTAGCGTCCTTACTACAATGAGGTGGGAGAACAAAAGCATATCGGGCACAAGGAAGGAAGCCAAACACCTTCCCTTCCCCCCAATTTTTTCAGATCCCTCTTTTCTCTGCCTGCCCTGCTATTGGGGTTTCTTTTTACACCAAGGAAATCGGTTCATTTGCAAGCATCTTCTTTTTACATGCTTCAGCGGATTGCTTAGGAAATTGAAAAACTAGCCCCTCTTTAAGTTTTTTTTTTTTTTTTTTTTAGACACATAAAAACCATGTCACAAAGACTTAGTAAAAATACCATAATTAGGAAAAATGCATCTACTCTGACATATTTCAAGGTTGAGAGTTTGGGGGTGTTCGCAACGCACAGCTGTTTTACATATTTTGAAAAGCCTGATGGATGTAAAGGTCATTGCTAACTCTAACAGGGCCTTGATGCTAAC
>PVJN01035765.1:0-21891 GCA_004026805.1 Lasiurus borealis | reverse complement strand
GGGCGTAGACCTCGTAGCCTTAGCCACGCGGGTCATCATGGGGGAAGAAGTGGAGCCTGTGGGGCTCATGACTGGCTCTGGAGTCGTGGGGGTCAAGGTGAGGAGGACCAGCACCCTGAGGTTCGCAGGCAGCAGCCTAGAGGCAGGAGGAGAGAGTTCCTTCGCATACACGTGGTCACTCAGCTTGTAAACCCAACGCTTGCTGTGGGTAGGCATTGCTCGGCCGTGTAGTGATGAGGTGGCCTTTCACTCTGTGATGGGAGGCGAGAGAAGCTGGGTCCAAAACAGCTTGTTTGTAGAATAGCTTCTGATAGACCTACCTAATAGAATAGAGAGAGGAGAAGTGCCAAAGGAGTTTGCAGACAGCAGGTACCACTGCTAAAAAGGGTGACCTGGGACAGCTTCAGAGACACAGTGGCCCTTGAACTAGGCCTGGAAGGAGGGCCGGGTGTTTGACTTGCAGAGCCTGGTGAGGAAGTGTCCCAAGGCCAGGGGACAGCTGCGGGAAGGTCCAGGGGTGCTGGGGAGGCAGCTGGTGGTGGGTGTAGGGCACACGTGGAGCAGCAGGCCGGCAGGCTAACTCCGCCGTTTGGATGGGACCCAGGAGAGGGTCTCTGGCTGCCTCTCCCACTGTGGGGAGGCGGCCCCTCTCTCACCGCCTGCTCCCTCAGGTGCCCCAGTTTTCCTTCTCCCGCCTGGCGGGTGCTGACGTGGTGCTGGGTGTGGAAATGACCAGCACCGGGGAAGTGGCCGGCTTTGGGGAGAGCCGCTGTGAGGCCTACCTCAAGGCCATGCTGAGCACGGGCTTTAAGATCCCCAAGAAGAACATCTTGCTGACCATCGGCAGCTATAAGGTACCGAATCGGGAGTGGGGCACTCAGAGAGATGGGGGCGGAGGGCCTGGCCTGGAAGTGGGGACTGGAGAAGTATAACCTCATCCTCCTCTGCTTGGTCAGAACAAGAGTGAGCTGCTCCCCACCGTGCGGCTCCTGGAGAGCCTGGGCTACAGCCTCTACGCCAGTCTGGGCACCGCCGACTTCTACACCGAGCACGGCGTCAAGGTACTGGCTCTGCGGCCTCCCCACGCTGCCCTGCAGGGGTTCGAAAGCAGAATTCTGTCTCTCCCTCCTGCTTTTGTTGTTATTGTGCAAAACACATATATTCCATTCAGAGAAAGTAGCATATGCAGAAAAGCAAAGAGAAAAAGCCCTGAGATTTCTCTACCACAGTTAACATCTATATATATAAAAGCCTATGCAACTAACTATTAAGGTCAGACGACCTGCCAGTAGCTGATATGCGCAATGACCACCAGGGGGCAGATGCTCAATGCAGGAGCTGTCCCCTGGTGGTCAGTGCGCTCCCACAGCCAACCTCCCCTTGGCTGGCCAGCCTTCCAGGGCGGCCAGGCCAAGGGACCCCACCCATGCATGAATTCTTGCACCAAGCATCTAGTTCTAATATATTTTCTTCCAGAATTTTATCTATTTGTGTGTGTGTATGTATAGGCTCATCCTGCACAGAGTCCTTCATCACCAAGTGTAGATGCCTTCCCTGTCAAGAAAGAGACTGCCACTAGCAAATAGAGGCCGCCCTGACCCCCACCCAGTCTTCTCATGGGCCCCCGGGCCTCCTCCCCTCCCTTCAGGCCGGCCTTCCTGACCATTGCTGGCTCAGATGGGCCCTGCCCTTGTCTCTGGCCCCAGGTGACCGCTGTGGACTGGCACTTTGAGGAGGCGGTTAATGGTGAGTGCCCGCCGCAGCGAAGCATCTTGGAGCAGCTGGCAGAGAACCACTTTGAGCTGGTGATTAACCTGTCCATGCGTGGAGCGGGGGGCCGCCGGCTCTCCTCCTTCGTCACCAAGGGCTACCGTACCCGACGCCTGGCGGCTGACTTCTCTGTGCCCCTGATCATTGACATCAAATGCACCAAACTCTTTGTGGAGGTGACCGAGACGGGGCGCAGGCAGGGAGACAGCCAGTGTTTAGTGGTGTGGGGGAGGGAGTGAGCCTGTTGTGGGTTGGGAGATCTCAGGATGAAGCAGCCAGGCAAAGAGTCCAACTTTGTGGCTCCAGAGAGAGAAGGTGAAGGTAGACAGGCAGGAGCTTGGTTTTTGGGAAACCCAGTCCCTACCACAGCTCCCAGGATGCCCTTAAATCAGCTGACCCTGGTTTCCATCTGCAGGCCCTGGGCCAGATCGGGCCAGTCCCTCCCATGAAGGTGCATGTTGACTGCATGACCTCCCAGAAGCTTGTGCGGCTACCTGGTAGGTGCAGCTCAGGAGGACCTGGCTCTGGCCGCTGGGAATAGCTGTCAGAGACCCCGGCGTGGTGGGGAACGGCCGAGGGCCCCCTCCCTGCCCTGGACTACACAGAGTAGACGCCCAGACGCCCTGGTCACTCAGCTCCTTCATCCCCAGTGCCCAGTGCCCTGGATTGAATCACCTCCCCTCCTCTCACTTCATTCTCCTGCCGCCCAGCCGCCTCCTGGAGGCCCTGCATGTGTGAATTCTCTGATCTTACCGCCTCCCCGTTCTCCCAGGACTGATTGACGTCCACGTGCACCTGCGGGAACCAGGTGGCACCCACAAGGAGGATTTCGCCTCGGGCACAGCTGCCGCGCTGGCTGGAGGCGTCACCATGGTGTGTGCCATGCCTAACACCCGGCCGCCCATCATCGATGCCCCTGCCCTGGCCCTGGCCCAGAAGGTGAGCTCTCGCACCCCGCCTTCATGGTGACCCACCTTGTCCCTGCCAGCCTCCCCTTCTCCCTCCCCAGGGGCCCAGGCCACGGGTGCCAGACTGGCATGGGTGCGCTGGGCCCTTATCTCACGCTGTCCTCCCCAGCTGGCAGAGGCGGGCGCCCGCTGCGACTTCGCCTTATTCCTGGGAGCCTCGGCGGAAAATGCAGGGACCCTGGGGCCGGTGGCTGCGTCTGCGGCGGGGCTGAAGCTCTACCTCAACGAGACCTTCTCCGAGCTGCAGCTGGACAGCGTGGAGCAGTGGATGGAGGTGGGGAGCGGGCAGTGGAGGGAGCAGTGGATGGAGGTGGGGAGCGGGCAGTGGAGGGGGGCCGTTGGACAGTCCCTGCTGGCTGGAGGGCCCCGCAAAGTGGGCCGGCAGCAGTGAGGGGCCAGGAGCTCCGTGAGGGCGCCGGGCTCGCCCCCAAAACCCTCTCTGCCCCCAGCATTTTGAGACATGGCCTTCCCACCTGCCCATCGTGGCGCACGCGGAGCGGCAGAGTGTGGCCGCCGTCCTCCTGCTGGCCCAGCTGGCCCAGCGCTCGGTGCACATCTGTCACGTGGCGCGGAAGGAGGAGGTGAGGCACGCGAAAGGTCCCAGTCACACCAGGAGGCCAGGGGAGTCCTTGGGGGTCTGAGGAGCCTGGAGCTAGACCCCCTCCTTGTCTGCCCCATAGCTTTTCCGGAAGGGATGCGGGGGGCCGCGGGTTTGTAGGGCAGGGCATAAGGGGGAGGCGGCCTCCGCATTCCATGCTCTCCCCCCAGATCCTGCTGATTAAAGCCGCAAAGGCCCAGGGGCTGCCCGTGACCTGCGAGGTGGCACCCCACCACCTGTTCCTGAGCCGAGACGACCTGGAGCGCCTGGGGCCGGGGAAGGGGGAGGTGCGGCCCGAGCTGGCCTCCCGGCAGGACGTGGAGGCCCTGTGGGAGAACATGGCCGTCATCGACTGCTTCGCCTCGGACCACGGTGAGAGGGCCCGCGGGCCACCTCCTGCCCCGCAGGCACCTGGGCGTGGCGCCTGGCCCCCTGAAGACAGGGCGTGACCTGTGCGAGACCCCCGCCCCGAGACAGTGGCTGGCGCGTGGGGGGTGCTCGGTAAACGTTCAGTGAAAGAACAAACGGGCAAATAAGTGAAATGGCGCACGAGAGACCATGGGTGGGGGCCCCAGAAGAGGGCAGCATTCTCTGTTCCCCCATTTTCCGATCCCCAGAGAAGAGCAGTGCGGGCGGGAGGCGGCAGGCCCGGGTGGTGTGGCTCCCAGGGGTGGGGTGACTGGCGCTGAGGCTCTGCTTTTCCTCCCAGCCCCCCACACCCTGGAGGAGAAGTGTGGGTCCCGGCCTCCCCCCGGCTTCCCCGGGCTGGAGACCATGCTGCCGCTGCTGCTGACGGCCGTGAGCGAGGGCCGGCTCAGCCTGGACGACCTGCTGCAGCGCCTGCACCACAACCCCCGGCGCATCTTCCACCTGCCCCCGCAGGAGGACACCTACGTGGAGGTGGGGGCGCGGGGAGGTGGGGGAGCAGGGAAAGGTGGGGATGGTGGGGGGAGGGCCCGGAGCGGAGGGGGACGCTCCCGGGGGCAGTCTTTCCCGCGCTTCACTCCCGGCTCCGCAGGTGGATCTGGAGCATGAGTGGACAGTGCCCAGCCACATGCCCTTCTCCAAGGCCCGCTGGACGCCCTTTGAGGGGCAGAGGGTGAAGGGCACCGTTCGACGCGTGGTCCTGCGCGGAGAGGTGGCCTATATTGATGGGCAGGTACGTGCGTGGCTAGTGCACTATCCCAGGGGTGTCAGTTCCACTCCCCGCACATCTGTGCTGCCCCCCGACCCCCGCCAGCTGCCCGCACAGCCCCTGGGGCACTTTTCCTCCTCTCTGGCTTCATTCCTTCCATCCCAGTCGGCCTCTGTCCTCACTCCCCCCCCCCCCAACCCCCGCCTCTGCCTGCAGGTCCTGGTGCCGCCGGGCTACGGGCAGGATGTTCGCAAGTGGCCTCAGGGGGCTGTGCCCCAGCTCACGCCCTCGGTCCCTGCCGCCAGCGAGGTCACCACGGTACACACACCGCTGGGCTGGGGGGCTGGGAGCGGCAGCCAGGGCTGGGGTGTCATTCAGGGCGGAAGGCTCTTTACCTGACAGTTAAGATCCCCGCCACCTGCTTCTGTCGGCTGCAGACCACAGACTTAACTGTCAGTTTGGGAGGTTGCCGTGGGAAACACGGACCCATTACCCAGAGGTCTCGGGGGCCAGTGGGGGGGGCCAGGCCGTGCGCCTCCAGAAAGCAGAGTGTCCGCCCTGCTGCACACCGAGCACTGGCTTCTCAGGATGGGGCGACCTTGAGAAGGGGCTGGGTCAGGGGTTTTCCACACACGAGACCAGGGTTTGCTCTGCAGACGCCGGAAAGGCCTCGCCGGGGCATCCCGGGGCTTCCTGACGGCCGCTTCCACCTGCCCCCCCGAATCCACCGGGCCTCGGACCCGGGCCTGCCAGGTAAGAGGCCCCGTCGTGTCAGGGTGCGCCACCTGGACGTGGAGATGGGTGGGGAGCCTGGCTCCCCGGCACCCCCTGTGTCCCGGGAGCTGATCCAGGCCCTCCCCTCCCAGCACCTCCCCGTTTTCTCCTCACCCTGTCCTTCCTGCCACCCCCCTCCTGTCTGACCCTCCTACCGACCTTTGCCTGGGTCAGTCTGCCCGGCCTCAGGTCGGCCCCACAGCCGCACCTCAGGGCCTTTTGTGGTGGGCAGTGCATGCCCACGCCCGCCCACCCGGGAGCTGGCATCCCCGGGGCAGCAGAGCGTGGGGTAGATCCAGGGGCTCCAAGATGGGAGCCTGGCCGTTCCCCTTCCCTAGGATCACTTTGCCACTTGCAGGAGCCCGGGGGGCGGGGGGTGGGGGGATTGGGGGCCACTGCTGACATACATCAGCCCCATGGGAAATCACAGGTGTCCCCGGAACTGCTAGTCCTTGGCCTTCCCTGCTAGAACTGCTGTGGTGTGAGCCAGTTTATCACGGACTCTGGTTCAGGGTCCGGGGGGACACGGGGGTTCTCAGCACTCAGCCCCAGGCTTACATCTGTGCTGTTGCCCGTTTGCAGCCGAGGAGCCAAAGGAAAAGGCGTCTCGGAAGGCCGCTGAGCCAGGTGAGAGGCCCCCCGACACGTGCGCCTTGGGGACCTCTGATCCGGCCTGGCAGGGGGGACACTCTGACCAGCCTCTTCTGCCCCGTCCCTCACAGCAGAGCTGATGGGATCCCTTGATGGCACCTGCTACCCTCCACCACCAGTACCTAGACAGGCGTCACCCCAGAACCTGGGGACCCCTGGCCTGCTGCACCCCCCGACCTCACCCCTGCTACACTCATTAGTGGGCCAACATATCCTGTCCGTCCAGCAGTTCACCAAGGACCAGGTGCCTGGGGGCGGGGGCCGGGCCACCGGAGCGAAAGGCCCCGGCAGCTCGGGGCCGGGCCGAGCAGGCGCCGCCCTCCCCGCTGACGCCGGCTCTTTCCTAGATGTCGCACCTGTTCAACGTGGCCCACACGCTGCGCATGATGGTGCAGAAGGAGCGGAGCCTCGACATCCTCAAGGTCAGGGTCGGGCGGTGGTCGGGGGCCTCCCTCCCCTGCCGTAAGCCCCTCGTGTGAGTCTGAGCCCCCCACTCACTCCGCGCTCTCTGCTGGGGAGGCCGGCTGCTCCGGGTCCCAGGTCTGTCCCGTCAGCAGGCAGCCGACTCACGGAGCCTGAGCACCCGCCCCCTCCCGGGTCCCTTGGTCTGTTTCGGTGGACTCGTGGGGGAGCCGGGATGTTTCCTTTCTCCCGGAGAATGTGTCTCATTCCGATTCTGAGCCAGGGCTTTTGGAGGCAGCGCCTTGGGATCCGCAGGACACAAGTTCTGGGGGAGGGGTCCTCTCCGCACTCCTCGGCGTGAGCTGGGGGGAGAGGCCGCAGGCGCGTTCCCGGAGAGGAGTGCACGCACACACCGGCCCTCTCCCGCAGGGGAAGGTGATGGCCTCCATGTTCTACGAGGTGAGCACGAGGACCAGCAGCTCCTTCGCCGCCGCCATGGCCCGGCTGGGCGGCGCTGTGCTCAGCTTCTCCGAGGCCACGTCCTCCGTCCAGAAGGGCGAGTCCCTGGCCGACTCGGTGCAGACCATGAGCTGCTACGCGGACGTCGTGGTGCTTCGGCACCCGCAGCCCGGAGCCGTGGAGGTGAGGCCTGTGCCGGGGGCCGGGAGGGGGTGCGGGGGGGACTGGGGCCGGAGACCTAGAGCAGGACTCCCCTTCCCCCTGTGCCGCCCCACAGCTGGCAGCCAAGCACTGCCGGAGGCCGGTGATCAACGCCGGGGACGGCGTGGGAGAGCACCCCACCCAGGCCCTGCTGGACATCTTCACCATCCGGGAGGAGCTGGGCACCGTCAACGGCATGACGGTGAGGGCTGGCCTGGCGGAGGGGGGGGCGGGGTGCAGGGGGCGCTCCTTTATCCCGGGCATGCTACATCCAGGAGGCCCACACCCGGGCCCGGGGCCAAAGCTGGGACACAGAAAGGGTGCTCAGCCTGAGGGCCCTCTGGTGACGGGGTTGCTCCCCCAGATCACGATGGTGGGGGACCTGAAGCACGGACGCACGGTGCACTCCCTGGCTTGCCTGCTCACCCAGTACCGGGTCAGCCTGCGCTACGTGGCGCCGCCCAGCCTGCGCATGCCCCCCGACGTGTGGGCCTTTGTGGCCGCCCGGGGCACCAAGCAGGTGAGACCCGGGGGGCCTGGGGGGCGTGGGTCCGGCCGGCGGAGCGGGCCCCGCACTCATCCCGCTCACCCTCGCCCTCGCCTTCGCCCTCGCCCTCACCCTCGCCCTCGCCTGCAGGAGGAGTTTGAGAGCATCGAGGCGGCGCTGCCCGACACCGACGTGCTCTACATGACGCGCATCCAGAAGGAGCGATTCGGCTCCACCCAGGAGTACGAAGCTGTGAGTGCCGGGGTGCGGGGTGCGGAGCCAGGGCTGGGGCGCGGGTCCCCAGACCAGAGGCTGGGCTCCTGCACTGTGGTCAGCGCCCCCTGGTGGTGGTCACGTGGTGGGGAGAGGACCTGCGGAGCCGGGCCGGGGCCTCACCGCCTCCCGCCCCGAGGTGCTGACGGCCCCGTCTGTCTCAGTGCTTTGGCCAGTTCATCCTCACGCCCCACATCATGACCCGGGCCAAGAAGAAGATGGTGGTGATGCACCCCATGCCCCGCGTCAATGAGATCAGGTGACATCAGATGAGAGTTGAGGCTCCCCCGGGGGCAGGCGAGGGGGCGGGAAGGACTGAGGCCTGGACAGGCCCTCCCAGGCTTCGTGGTGACTCCCGCCTTCTCGCGCAGCGTGGAGGTGGACTCGGACCCCCGAGCAGCCTACTTCCGCCAGGCGGAGAACGGCATGTACATCCGCATGGCTCTGCTGGCCACCGTGCTGGGCCGCTTCTAGGCCCCCTCCTCCGCCGCTGGCCCACGCGCTGGGCGTGGAATCTGTGCCCCCCACGGGGGCCGCACGCGTGGACGCTCTGGGGCATCCAGGTAGCTCACGTGCTCACGGGCACCCACGTGCAGACCACACTCCTGGAACTGGACTGGACTGAGCTCTCCAGCAGGGGATCAAACCTGTCTCCCTCCGCCACCTCCATCCTGTACAGTTTTTCTACTAAATAAATAGCGTAGCTGCCTCTCGTCCTGCTTCCTCGCATGTCTCCGGGCGGCCGCATGGGATGCCAGGTGTACTAAGCAGACTTCCTGCCAGCAGATGAGAACTGGCAGGCTCCCGCTTAGCCAGGCTGAGCAGCCGAGCTCAGCACTATCGGAGCCGTGGCTCCTCGGGGTCTGGGCAGGAACGCGCTGTCCTGCTGGAGGCCTGAGCCACCGTAAATGTGTGGCCTCCTTCCTCAATTAAGTTGCACTCCAAGTCCTGACATGAGTGCTGAAGGAAGGCTGAGCGTCTGCCCGGTGCGGCTCATGGAGGCCTTTTCTCGCCTCCGCCTGGCTGGTCCTTCCGTGGCGGAGGCGGCCCTGATCCTCAAACCTCGCCTTGGAGTCTCCAGCTGCCGCCACTGCTGGGAGCCCCTCCTCTCTGATCCATGGGAGCCTCTGCCTGACCTGGGCTTTGCAGACTGGACAAGGGACAGAGGGACAGATGCCCTGGCGGGCGGAGGGGCACTTTGGCTGGGAAACGCTGGGGTGGAGAAGCTCATGCACCTGAAGGTTAGGGCTTTTGTGGGTCTTTCAAGGTGTGTGAGCTTCCATTCCATGAACTTCAGGAGCATTAGAGGCATTTCCTGGTCCCACAGACTCACTGAGCGCCCGCTGCGTACAGAGCACCATGCACAGTGGGAGTCCAGGATGGACAGATAGTTCTGCCTCCATTTTAAAGCCTCGGGCGGTACGGCATCAGGGACGTGTTGACGGAACACTTTGCACGAGAGGCCCAAACACCACTCGGGGATGGCTCCTGCATCACCCGGGAAGAGCCTGCTTCACGCAAAGAGCTGGTGGCCTATTTCAGCGGTCGGAAAGGAGAAGGAACTCTTTGTTTTTAAAGAGTGAGCAAGAACTTAACATTTTTTGGTTTGTTTTTTGGTTAATCCTCACCCAAGGATATTTTTTCCCACTGATTTTTAGAGAGCGAAATGGAGGAGGATAGAGAGATAAGAGACACCATCGAGTGGTTGCCTCTTGCACGTGCCCCAACCAGCACCAGGAATCAAACCCACGACCCTTCAGGCTGCAGGCTCTAACCACTAAGCAAACTGACCAGGGCGACACACTGTTTCATCTCAAGCCAACTTTCCAACTGTTTTTGCAGAGGCAGAAATGGTTACTGCGTGGCTTGCCAGTCACATAGCTGGGGTTCACAACAGGACTGCTTCAAACCCATCTTTCTATTAAAACCAAAAGAGAAAGAACACTCCTTTCCGGCTTTCAGGGCCTCCAAAAGCAGCGGGAGAGACACGCCACACAAATGAACCACCGAGAGAATAAGTCTAACGCATTCATGGGGGGGGCAGTTCTCAGAAAAGGGCGATCAGCACAGATCTGGGGTCAGGAAGGCCCTCGGAGCTGGGGCGTGATTCGGTTCCTGCGGAGGGGCAAGCTTTGGTGGGCGGGTGGGTGGGAGGAAGACGGAGACACTCCTAGCACAGCCTGAACGGTAGTCCCGCGTCTGCAGCACAGCGAGCAGCCCCGGCAGGCGCTCCTGCTCTGTCTAGTTAGGGCTGAGAGCCCGGTGGACCAGACCAAGGGGTCTGGATGTAGATCCCAACAAACAGGAAGTCATAGCCACAGGCACCCACAAACGGTGGGTGAGCCGCAGGGCCATCGCTGCTCAGGGGAGCGGAGACCTCTCTGTCCCCGTAACCCCTCCTCCCAGGCTTTCCAAACCCCGGGCCTGGCGAGTTCTCCCCAGATTCCTGGAGGACTTGGTCGGCTGGAAAAGAGAGTTACCACTTAAAGAACCCGTCTGTCCTCTCCAGAGCGCCTGTTCTTCTCCTTCTTGGGCAACTCAAACAACTCAGATTCCTCTCCCGCGAACCTGGGGGCCTGCACACTCGGGTTCCCACGGAACGCGGAGAGCCTCTCCTCAAGTAGAAGCAGCGTCTGCTGCCAAGCGGCAGGCACCGCACACTCAGTTGCTAAGTGGTGGGAGGTGTTTCTGCCCGATCCTTTCTTTGGCTCTCCTCCTCGTAACACAGCTCCCGCCTGACTAAACTCTCCCCGCTCCCAACCAGAAACGGGATCTTACTGCCCTGGGAAAGAGAAGAAGCCAGCAGCAAGGAACGAAAACCGCCTGGCCAGTGTGGCTCAGTGGTTGGGCACCGACCCGCGAACCAGAAGGTCACTGGGTTCCATTCCCTGTCGGGCACATGCCGCCGGTTGTGGGTTCTAGCACATGCCCGATCAATGTTGATTCTGCCCATGAATGTTTCTCTTTCACTAAAAAAATCAATAAAAACATTTTTTAAAGAGAGAGACATAAAAACAGTCCTTTACACAAAATACCCATATCTGAGCCTCTTCGACATTTATTCAGAAGGTCATAGGCCCCGGCTAATGATTAACCATAAAAAGTTTCCTGGTCTCCTTTCCTCCTGAGATGCTTAAGAGATTTGATCTATTTTTTTTTGTTGTTGTTTAAGTTAACATAGCTCTAGTCAGGTGCCAAGGACTGTTCTGGCACTTCACAAATATTCACATTCTTTTTACTCTGACTTTTGGATGAACCCTCATTTCCTTCCAATTCTCATGAAAAAAAAGAGGTTGTCCGACCTAACATTCACTTGTTATTCCCCCAACTATCCACCGTTCAGTGAAAAAAAAAAAACACTTGGAGACAGGCATCCCATTCAGAACTG
The DNA here is from genome assembly GCA_004026805.1 of Lasiurus borealis. Taxonomy (NCBI): domain Eukaryota; kingdom Metazoa; phylum Chordata; class Mammalia; order Chiroptera; family Vespertilionidae; genus Lasiurus; species Lasiurus borealis. The sequence continues at coordinate 10,785 of PVJN01035765.1, read as the reverse complement.
TCCCTCATCCTACTCCTGCCTCATCACTAATGAACGGCAACTGGTGCACTTCGGGGATTCAAGTTGAAAGTGCAGTTTCCTGATGTGATACTGGCAGGCACCTCTGATTCTGTAAAAATATCCCAGAGCCTGTGTGTGAGAGACCGTGGGTGGAGCAGAGAATGAGCACCAGGTGAAATGCCTGCGTAGGGAAGATAGTCTCGGAGCAACACCTGGAAGAGATGGGGGTTATGAGCCACTCCACCAATTAGGATGTTGCACTAAATGCAGACAGTGGGTGAAGAGGGTCTGGACTAACAGAAAGGAATGGATGTTATAAAAGGCGAAGGCCAGTGTGGCTCAGTGGTTGAGCACTGACCCATGAACCAGGAAGTCACAGTTCAGTTCCAGGTTGGAGCACATGTCCAGGTTTTGGACTCAATCCCTAGTAGGAGGCATGCAGGAGGCAGCCAGTCAATGATTCTCATTCCTGATGTTTCTCTCTCTCCCTCTCCCTCTCTCTGAAATCAATAAAAACATATTTTAAATAAACAAATACGAAGATAGGAAAGAATGGAAAAGGACTCCATGGTGTGGGGACCTTGAGATCGGGAGAATGAGGACCGGCATAGGTCAGAGAGCCAGTTTGGAGTAGGGAAGGGTGGAGTCTATTTGGGCATTATATGGTCAGCTGCTATGGGGCATCTATATGGAGATGTCATGTAGATAATGAAGCAGGGGAACTGGGGAAAGGTCCAACAGAGAAAAATATGACACTTATCCTATCTAATAAAAGAGTAACATGCAAATTAACCACCACTCTGCTACATATAGAAGCCACGCCCACCAGCCAATCAGGAGTTAGTATGCAAATAAACCCAACCAAGATGGCTATGGCCAAGGAGCAAGCAGGAGGCTTGGGTTTTCCCGGTAATGGAAGCCAAGCTTTCAGCACATCCTGGCCAGCCTAGGCCTCCACTCAAGGCTACAAAGTTTCAATTATAGAAAATAAATAAATCCCAACAAAAATGGCAGCAGCCACAGAGCTGGAGAGAGCAGGAGGCTTGAGTTGCCCCCGGCGATGGAGGAAGCCAAACTTTCTCCACTCAAGGCTACAAAGTTTCAATTATAGACAATAAATAAATTCCAGATACCAGGGCTTCCACTTGGTAGCTGGGGTGTGTGGCCAGCCTGCAAACCACCACAGGCCCCACCATCAAGGTGGACACCCTGATCCAGGACACCCTTCACGGCAAACTAGCCAGCCCCCATCCATGCACCAGGCCTCTATCCTATCTAATAAAAGAGTAATATGCAAATTGACTATCACTCCAACACAAGATGGCTGCCCCATGTGGTCAAAGGTGGCTGTCCCCATGAAGATACAAGATGGCCAGCAGGGGAGGGCAGTTGGGAGGGACCAAGCCTGCAAGGGAGGACAATTGGTGGCGATCAAGCCTGCAGAGGAAGGCAGTTAGAGGTGGCCAGGTTGGCAGAGGAGGTAAGTTGGGGGCAACTGGTTCTGCAGAGAAGGGAAGTTGGGAAGGACCCAGGCCTGCTGGGGAGAGCAGTTGGGGGGGACTAGACCTGCAGGGGAGGGAAGTTAGAGATGACTAGGCCTGCAGGGGAGGGCAGTTAGGGATGACCAGGCCTGCAGGGGAGGGCAGTTAGGAGTGACCAGGCCTGCAGGGGATGGAAGTTGGGGGTGACAGGGCCTTCAGGGAAGGGCAGTTTGGGGGGGACCAGGCCTGCAGGGGAGGGAAGTTAGGGGCAAACAGGGAGCAGGGAGCAGTTAGGCATCAATCAGGCTGGCAGGAGAGTGGTTAGGGGGTGATCAGGCTGGCAGGCAGAAATAGTTAGGAGCAATCAGGAAGACAGGCAGGCGAACAGTTGGGAGCCAGCAGTCCTGGATTGTGAGAGGGATGTCTGACTGCCTGTTTAGGCCCAATTGAGGGGTCCCAGATTATAGAGGGTGCAGGCTGGGCTAAGGGACACATACACCCATGCACGAATTTCGTGCACCGGGCCTCTAGTCTATATATAAAAAAGCCTAAGTGACCATTACGACCAGCCAACCGGTCGCTATGATGCTCACTGATCACCAGGGGACAGATGCTCAATGCAGAAGCTGCCCCCTGGTGGTCAACCTCCCACAGTTCCTCCCTCAAGCTGACCGGCCTGATTGGCCTGATTGGCCCCGATCGGCCTATCAGGCCTGGGCGAGACAGGCCCCTATCATCAGCCAGGCTGAGGGACCCCAACCGTACACGAATTTGTGCACTGGGCTTCTAGTATGTGATAACATGGTGCCATGGAACGGGAACTTGACTCACTAGGGTATCCCAAGGATCTAGGACAGTATTGAGCACATAGTAGATGTTCAATAAACATTTGTTGATGGAATCATCAACACAAGCAGCTTTGCCATGGCCAAGTGAACACCAGGTTTTATGGGCTCAGTGAGGGAGGGTCTGGTGTAGAGGCGGGGATCCCAAGAGGCAAGGGAAAGAGGTGTTAGGATGGGACCTGAAAGAGTGTAGAAAAGTATGGGGACACTGATGAACCCACAGGAGATTAATAAAAAGGTCACCAAGTTGGGCTCAGGGGAAGGCCGATACTGCGAGTTTGTGGTGGTTTGGGGGAGACAAGGTCCAGGGCAGGGCCTTGGGCAGGCATGTCACCCACCCTGAGGGCCCCTAAAAAATAAATTTCTCCCCCCTTGAGAGAGCTCTGGCTGGTTACCACCAAAGGCTACTGCAGAATCGCTCCGGGGAGTCAGCGTGGAAGGCACTTGGGGGGACCCTGGGGGCCGAGAACATGTGATAGGCTTCACCCTGAGCCCCCATCCATTTGTTCACCGTCTTTCCAACCTCCATTCCTTTACCAACCGCCAGTTCTCCGTGCCAGGCTGTGAGCTGGGTGCTGGGTAGGCAAATACGCGGAAAGCAGTGCCTTCCCTCAGGGCAATCTGCAGATCAGCTTCTGAAGAACACACTCTCCCCACCCCCTGTCCCGCACCCCCATCATTGTGCCGCCTAGCAGGCCTGTGAGTGCTGACCCGAACCCCGCTCTGGTACAGCACAAGGGGGGGTGGGCTGGAGGGTGGGGAGCAGGAGGTCCGGGGAAAGCAGGTTTGCGGTTGGAGGGTCTCAGATCTGCTCCTCTGGGCGAACGTTAACTGTCTTACTTCCTGGCGTGAGTTCCCTGGCTCCTCCCCAGGTGTCTGGCTCACGTCCTCCCGAAACGTGTAACACGCCTTGGCTGAGCCAAGGAAACTGGAGACTGGGATTGAATGTGCCGACGGCTGGGGTCAGAGGGAGCAGGCAGCAACCCTGGCCCAGCTGCCACGGGCACGGGACCAAACCGGAGAGGAAAGCGCAGACGGGTTGCACCTGGAGACCCACCCACGCCCGCTTCCCTCTTCTGTTCTGAGGTTTTGTGTTCTAAGGACGGAAATTGTTCTGTACGAGAACCTGCATCTAGGGTAGGTGAGGCTGCTGATGGCTGCACTTCCCGGGGAGGCGGCCACGAAGTGTGCCTTCCCTGTGGCCTCTAGACGGTGCCCAGGTCAGCTCCGCCCGGAGACCTGTCCTCTGAGTGGGCGTTGCCAGGCCGGGTGGGAACTGCTGCCCGGCCTGTGGGATGCTGTAGCTGGGAGCAGGGCAGGGCAGCGAGAGGCAGGGAGTGATGCTGAAGGGGAGAGGCACAAGCTACACCAGCCCCGCCCTCCTTCCTGCTCACTCTCCGCACACTTTCCCTCTCCATCCTGGAAATCAGGGTCTTTGTCTGTGGAACCGTCTGTGATCCCAGTTCTGTCCGCAACCTCGGGCTCTGCCCCACTGAAGTCTTGGACTGCCCAGTGCCCCCTTCCTCCCCGGCCAGGGGCTGGTAGGATGGGGCTCCTGGCAGAGAGAGGGTGGCCCCGGGACTCCCAGAGCTGGGAGTGAAGAGTCCTTCAGCCAGAAAGGAAACTCCCTAAAGGCAGCTCTCCAGGGAGTGGGGGGTCTGCCAGGAAGAGAGCCAGGGGTTTCCCACCCCGACTCAGGCCCCGAGGTCCCTCCGGAGCCTTCTGGCTGCCTCTGCTCTGCCAGGGCTCGGGGCCAGGTGGGTAGAAGGTGCTGCTCCTAGCACTCTAGCTCAGCGGTTCTCAACCTGTGGGTCAAGACCCCAATGGGGGTTGAACGACCCTTTCACAGGGGTCGCCTAAGACCATCGGAAAATGCAGACATTTACATCACGATGCATAACAGTAGCAACATTTCATGGTTGGGGGTCACCACCCCATGAGGAACTGTATGCAAGGGTCTCGGCCTTAGGAAGGTTGAGAACCACTGCTCTAGCTCAAGGCAGCCAGGATGGGCCCGTCCCTTAGACTGGCCTGCACTGAAGTCCCTGCAGGGGCAGAGGGTCACTGAGGGAGGACACAGCTTTATCACTCTGCTCTTCCTCTTAAAAAAAAAAAAATATATATATATATATATATACATAAATATATATATATATATATACATATACATATATATATATATGTATATATATATATATATAATGTATGTATTTATATAGAGAGGGGGGAGAGAGAGAGAGAGAAACATCAATGACGAGAAAAAATCCCAGATAGGCTGCCTCTTGCATGCCCCACTCTGGGGTCTAAGCCTGCAACCTGGGCGTGTGCCCTGACTGGAAATTGAACCATGACCTCCCGGTTCACGGGTCAATGCTCAACACTGAGCCACGCGGGCCGGGCACCCTGCTTTTCCTCCTGACCCCAGACAGACAGTTCCCCTAGCCTGGTGGGGCCTCAGTCCTCCCGCTTGAACAGAAAGGTGTGCCCAGCAGACCCCAGGTGAGCGGTGTGGTGAGGAAGGCGGGGCCTGTCCCCTCGCCCCCATGTCCCCCGGGCCGGCTCTGCAGCCGCCCCTGCTGGCTGTTCTGTCCGGCTCCTTGGCCTCCTGTCTCCTGTGAACACACCTACAACGGCACTCGCAGGACGACAACCCTCTCCCCCTTCCTCCGGGCCGCCTCTCCTCCTCTGGCTCTGCCCCTGCCTGCCCCCCTCGCCCCTGGCTAACCAGCTGTGTAACGCGCTGCCAGGCTGGGCTGATGGATGACAGGCCTCCCCCCTCCGCTCTTCCTCCAGCTCCCCTCACCCCGGCCCCTTCCCCATCCTCTCTCCTCACTCTCCCTCTGCGCATATTCTATCATCTGGAAGGGCTCCGCCAGGACTGGCCCCTGGGTACGCCGGGGAGAAGGTGGGCTGGGGAGATAACAGGGCAGCCCGGGCAGATGAGGTTTCCTGGACCCCCCTGGGAACGCTGTGTACCCGAAGGAGGACGGTTCTGGTCCTCCTGATGCTCCGTCTCTGACTGGAGGCAGGGGGAGGGGGAGGAGAGGCAGGGGCCTGGAAGACAGCTGGGGCCTTGGAGCAGTCAGAGCCGAGTGTGAATCTCAGCTCTGACAGTTACAGCATCGTGCCCCGGGCAGGTAAGCCTCAGCGCCTCCGAATGGAAAGTGCAGAGAATCTCGACCCCGGTGCCTGGCCATCAGGGTTCGCTCAGTGAATGCTGGCTCCTGCCTCTGCTGTCGGGGTGCTGGGCCACCCTGTCCCCGGAAATCTCTGCCCTGCACCCGGGATTCCACCAACGCTAGCCCTTCCCTACAGGCCTTCGGCCCCCGGCGCTCACACCCACGTCACGCAGTCCCCCCCGTACAGTCAGGAAGCGGGAGGCAGAGGGGTTACCGGGGGCGAGAGGACGGACGAGAGCTGTGGCAGAACCGCGGAGCCAGAGTCCAGAGCCTGGGCCCGCGTACCGGCAGGAGCAGGCTGGGAGCAAGGAGCCCGAAACCCGGCTGGGCCAGTTCCAAGGGGCCTGCGTGGGGCAGTGCCCTCAGCGTCCCTGGGTCTGTCTCACTTCTGCATGTTTGCATAGAACAGACGCAAGATCACCCCTTCTTCCAGCCTGCACCCCCGACCTCTTTTCCGCTCGCCACCTTGGGATCCACCTCGGCCATCCCAGCCTCCCAGACCAGCGACACCTGGTTTCGATCTTACCTCCTCATCGACGAGCTCCCAAGCTCAGTTCCTCCACCAGCACCCGCAGGCCTCCCGCACCTACCTGTCTGGACTTCTCTTTGGACCGAGGACGTGGCTCTGGAGGGTGTGTGTGGGTCCCTTCCAGGGGCGCTACAGCTCTGGGCGTCTCTTAAAGATGCAACACCAGCGCGGGGGCCGCGTTCTCTCCAGGATGCGCCGGAGCCTCCCCAAGATGAGTGGGCAAAACTCAGGGCGCATGGAAGCCGCCAGGCCTTGGAGAGGGGCCTGAACCAGGCCCTTGTGGACCCGCCTTCCGCTTCTACTCCCAGACCCTCCGCTCTGTGACTTCCGGGAGAACCACTTCCTGGGTGAGGAGGTGAAACTCCTCAGGAAGATGGGGGACACCTGACTCCCCTCCGCAGCCGGCGGCCCCCAGGCTGGGCTGGGGGAGGCGCTCACCCTCAGCACGACCAGGAACCTGTGGAGCCCAGAGGCCTTTGAGGGGCCCTTCTGCATCCCCTGGGCTCTGGCTTTTGCCTGAGCCTCTTTCTCCCTGAAACCACTAGCCATCCTTTTAACCACCCTGAGCCCTGGCCCATGCACGGGACCACGTGGAAACAAAGCTTTTTGTAGCATCCCCTTCCCCCCCAAAAAAAATGGAGGGGGGCTGGTGGGAGTGAGAAACAGCTCTGCTCCTGCCTCTGTCACTTACGGGGTGACAGTGGGGAAGTCCTCTTCCTCACCTCGAAGGGGGAGGGGGACAGAGGGACTGCGAGCTCTGCTTTCTGCCTTGGACACCTGTCCCCTTCCCTGCAGAGGGACCCAGCGTTGTGTACAGATGGGCCTGCAGCTTCGGCTGTTTGTAAGGTGAACGTCTAGTGCTCATTCACCCCCCACCCTCCCAGCTTCCACCCACCTCCCCCACCTCCGTTTCCTCTCTTCCCCACCCCCAGCCCGTATAGCTGGTCGCTTGTGGGTCGCTCGGGGCCTGTAATCAATGAGCCGTAAAATGGGAAAGTATCAGGAGCCAGCAAAGCATGGAGAGCAGCTGGGGCAGGCGGCTCGGCTCCGGCCCCGGCGGGCTGGGCTGCCAGCCTGTCACCCACGTCCTCCTCCGGCCGCAGTGACTCAGCTGGGCCCAGGCCCCCGCTCAGGGGCAGAGGGGGGAGGCCTGTTTCCGACCGGCCCCAAGGCCTCCCGTGGAAGAGAGTCCTGGAATCTGCGTGTGCTGACGTGGAAAGGTGCGGCCGGGTGTCTGATGGAGTCGTGAGAGCCGGTGAAACAATACAGCGATCCCGTTCGGTTATTAATAGCGGTGTTTGCGTAGAGAAAAATGTGAGCGGGGGACGGTGGACAGCAGCCACCTCTGGGACCAGCTTTCAGGGGAAAATGTTCCCATTCGATTTTACACACATCTCCGCTGTTGGACCCTTAAAACAAGCCTCTATGTGTAGTATGCTGATAACAAAAAGGAGCTACTTTTATACCAAAATGACTTCCATTGCCGGGTGGTGGGGAGTCTGGCAGAAACAGGCGCAGCTAATCAACAATGCGGCCCCATCAGCCGTGGGGGGGGGGGGGGAGGCACTGGATCTAACGTCAGAGCACACACAGTTTGGTTTCTTAAAAGCAAAAATCCATTCCCCAATGAGCCTGGTTTGTCAGGTCAAACCTGGGGGCGGAAGGGGAACAGCTGGAAAGAGGTGGTGTCCGCAGCCCAACCTGGACCCGGGGGTGGGCGGCCAGGGCTGAAGGCCCCTCCCCTGGGCCCCTGCAGCTGAGGACCGAGCCCACATCCGCACTGGGGTCCAACCAGGCTCCCCCAGAGGGGTGCAGCTTCCCTCTGACCAGCCCCAGGAATGACTCCCAGAAGCCTTCGCTCCTGGCCTTCCAGCCCAGGCTGGGGAGGGAAAGGTGCGAGGAGCCTTCGGGTCCCAACCTCTGTCACCGGGAGGTACATTTGAAAAGCGAGGGGGTGGGGTTGTAGGGGGGGCTGTGGAGGTCACTTGGACGGTCGGATTCTGTCATTTCCCGTCCCGAGGACTCAGCACGGCTGAAGGATGCAGTGAGACACACGTTTATTGTGGAGCTGCAGCGGGATCCTCCCTCTCTCTGGGAACGCCCAGGGCACAGCACCAACAGAGGGATGGACAGACCCCCGGAGGGACCCACGGAGGGTGCAGGCTCACAGAGACCGTAGCGCAGCCACACAGGCACAGAGACACAGGCCACAGCACCAAGAGACACAGGCACACACACACGCACACACACGTACACGCACAGACAAAACCACAGGGCCAGAACACACGGACAAAGTGCAAGTTTTGGGGCTCCTGCATAGACAGAGCGAGGCCCACGTGGGGGAGGGGCCCCTGCTGTCCTCCCCCGGGCCTAGGCACACCCAACAGCACACAGACAGGCAGGCAGATGCCCCAGCCAGCCGGCCAGCCTGCCACACGGACACATGAGCTGCACGGAAAGGATGCTCGGGGCTCCCCAGACCGTGGGGAGCTGGGACCGCCCCCCCCCACCCCCCCCACTGCACTGATTCCCTGCTCGGCCCAACTCCCACCACCCCACTCCCCCTGTGCTTTGGTCTCGCCCACGGGGGCTTGGGGCTGGGGAGTTGGCGGGTGGCAGGAGGGAGAGAGGAAGGGGTAAGGGCCCGGCTCAGCCTCTCTTCTGGGAGCCGGGGGGGCTGAGCCAGGGCCTGGCAGTGGGGAGAGCGCGGGGCCGGCTCAGGCTTGGGGGGGCTCCCGGCAGCGCAGGCACCGGTCCATGCCGGACTGGTACTGCTCCAGCTGCAGGGTGCAGCTGGAAAACCCGAACCGCGAGTGGAGCCGGGAGGTGGCTTCGGCCAGGACAGCGTCTGGGTCCGCCGTGGAGTCTGCAGGAAAGCGATAAGAGACGGCAGGTCCCCAGGGGAGCCGGGAGCCAGGCCGGGGCCGAGATAAGGCCCAGGGAAGGGGGACCCGGCAGTGTGCACAGCATTCAGGCCGGGCTTCAGCGGGGGGCTTTGTTTGCTCCTTGTGTTGTAAGAAAAGCATAAAAACGCCAACGAGAAGGCTGGAGAGGTTCCCCCCAAATCCACCAGGCTCACTCACTACACTGTGGCTATCTGTCTGCCCTCCTCTGCTCTCAGAGCGTCAGTATACAGCTCTCTTTCAGCAGCCGGGCCGCCCGGTTTTCCGGGACAACCCACACGTTAACTATCCTTCCCGCTGCCCCTCGAGAGCCATCGTCAAACATCCCACCCAGGATCATATTTTTGGCATCCAAACCGCCTGTCTCTGATTGCTTCTTGCATCTGGAAGAAACTCAAAAATCCTTTGTCAGCTTGTGAGTCACCCTATATATTTTTAATGGTTGAATCATAATGTGGGGATAATTTTATATTCAGCCTTTCCTGATACCATAAACAGTTCCCCCAGTTGCCACACAGGATTCGCAGTCATCATTTTCAGCAGGTATGTGCTCTCCCTGAGGGGAGGTGCTGGGTTTACCCCACTGAGCTTCATCGCTAGCACCCGCCCAGGTAGGTACCCGTGGTCTTGAAAAGGGTGACTAGTTCCCTGCCCTGCTCTGAAGAGGGTGAGAGAGACAGAGAGAGAGGAGAGAGACAGAGACGGAAACCATCGCAGTAATCCAGGCTATCTATCTCTGTTCTGCGGGTGGGGGGTTTGGGGGGGGGCGGGGCCAGAGTGGACTCACCGATGGCCAGATGTGCAGAGGCAATATGGTAAGTGAGCGTCAAGGACCACATGTGCAGTTCGTGAGTTGCCTGGACTCCTGGCACCGACAGCAGAGTGTCCCTCACCGGCTCAAAGCCCACGTTTTTGGGGGTACCTGCAAGCAGCATCCACCAAGCCTTACTCCTGGGGCTATTCCTGCCCGGGAACAACTCCCACCGGACCGCCCCTCCCCCGTTCTGTACCCCCTCAGCCTGTGACCCCACAACTCAGCCTGGGCCTGAATCCTCCTGCCAGCCAGAGGCCCCATGGGCCTGGCCTTCTCCCCACACTCATCATCGGAGGAAAGAGAGGCGCCCGTGCTGGGGTGAGGCCAGAGCTTGGAGAACGGTGGGGTCGGACTCACCTTCCATGAGAACCCGGAGGACGTCTCGGAGCGTGGGAGCCGTGGACCCGAGGGCGCAGATGGAGAAGAGGAAGGTGCTGATGGGATCAGCTGCCTTGTACTGAGGCTGAGACAAAGAGAGAGAGACCCTTAAGTCCGGAAACCGGGGACCTTTCGGAGGAAGATCTAGGGGTGGGTGTCCTAGATGAATAGGACCTCACAGGCCACTGAGAACCCGGCTCCGGGGAAAGGGGCCAGGACCCGGGGCAGGGAGCTGGGGAGCCAGGAGCTGGAGTGGGGAAAGGAGGCTGTGGGTCCCGGAAGGAGGGGATGGGGGCGGAGCTGGGGGAGGAAGGCCGGGGCAGGCCTGGGGGACAGTACCTTGAAGTAGATGAGGATGGAGGCAGCCAGCACCCCAAGGCTCTGCAGGAGGTCCCCCAGGACGTGCACAAAGGCCGCCCGGACACTGGTGTTCACCAGGGGCAGGTGCTCCCCGGACCCCTCCTCCAGCGGCGCATACTCAGCCCCCCGAGACCCATGGCTGTGCGGGGGCCCAGCCTGGTGCAGCACGAAGGCCATTCTGAGGGGGAAGCAGAGCGGCTCAGCCCAGGGGGCCTGCTCCCAGCCAGGTCCTCTCTCCCCCCTTTCTCTCTTCTCCCTCTCACCTTCCCCTCTTTCCTTCCCATCTCCTTCTCCTC
>PVJN01035764.1:0-21891 GCA_004026805.1 Lasiurus borealis | reverse complement strand
CATATGTAAGACATGATTTTGATTGTGGAGGAGTAATCAAGCACTAGGAGTAATTTAAGGAAAAAAAATATACTGGGTGATATTCTTTCATTCCTTATTAAAATACATTAGAATTTAAATGAAGCATTCTCTAAAATGTATAGCTATTAATATGTATCAAATATAAAAATTCAAATACCAGGTTGGCTCTTATGCAAAGGAGAAAATTCTTCACTTGGCTAAAACTTATCTTTTTTTAAAAAATTCAAAGAAAATCTATTGTAAAATTACATATTGAAAATGGCATATATATCAAAGAATGAATGGCTTAAAATTATAACTTTTAATATTACTGTCAGTTTCATATGGAAGGATAAATGCCTTGAAATATCTTTTTAAAAAACCATAAAATCAAAGTAAAATTAAGTTCAACTAATGTGGTCTTTTTCATTATTCCTCTCTTCTTTTAAAATGCTTTTTCTTGAAATCACCACCATCTACACTAGAGGCTTGAACAGTCGTATAAACTCCAAATCTTCCACCGTGACCTTGAGCTGCAGATTCATTTTAAAAGTGGCATCCTGGTTTCCTTTTATGGATATTGCACAAGCATTTCAATCCAAGCTCTTCTCCCTTTGTGCTGTGTCTTGGCAAGACTGTCTTCAGTATGTCACTTTTCCAGCCTTTCCTGTCCCTTGTCCCACCCCCACTGTCCCACTCCGACTATTTAACCAGCCACATCCCATGATCTGTGTTTCTGAGGTAGGTCTCACATTGCCATTTTCCTGGTGCAGGCTGAGTCTACCATTGCCAATACAGTCATCCTGTAAGGACTCTAGCTTTGACTTTCCTCCAGGTTTTCTCCACTCTACGGCTAACAGGCTGGCCACTGTTTCTGCTTCACCAGCTCATCATATCTCTTCTCCCCATAACTGGGCCACTTGAGCTCAGATATAGGCATAATCCTACACTCTCTCCAGGACCTTTACCGACCTCATGCAGGGGAGATGTGCCGAGGGCATGGAGGAGAGCTGTAAGTCACTTTGCTTCTGGCTGCCTTATAATTTTGTTTTACCCCAGTGATAGCTGATCAGATTAAATGCCAACTTATATCCCATGTCAGGCAGCTAGATGCCTATCTATTGCAGTACCTGACCTCCTTCCTTATGAATATGCCTAAAATTTTTCCATTCGATGCATAGAACCTTGATATTTGCTGTTAGTAATTCCTAATGCTAACCTAACACTGCTGTTTAAGTCTACTGAATAGTCATGCTAGGTGATTACCTGTCATTGTTTTCATTGATAGGGTATATGGTTTTCTCTACCTGAAATGTCTCTGCCTCTCAATAATTTGGTCCTATGGCAATGTTTGTATAACACACATACTTGTTATTCTTGTTTATATTAGAGAAAAGCTATGTTGATTTTTTTTCTTGTCGTTAATTTAGATTTTTTTTTTAGTTCACATCATCTGCACTAGAGGTGGAAGTGATGGGAAAGGGGGAGTAACTGATAGAGCATATGGAGTCTTCTTAGGGGTAATGAAAATGTTTTAAACTTAGATTGTGGTTGTACAACTCTGTAAATATACTAGAAAATACTGAATTGTACAGTTTAAATGGATAAATTTTATGATGTTGATTAAAGCTCAAAAAAGATATGGGGGGGAGAGTTTAAATGAGGAATAGTAAGAAAGAATTTAAAAGAAAGTTTACATGGACACAGATGTAGGTCTTTTTCTTCAACCATTGTTATCAGTAATAAACCTAACAGTGTGATCTTTACTTCTCTATATCTCATTTAAAAACCTGAAAGGGAAGGCAGACTATTAGGCATTGGCCTCCTAAAACCTCAACAAATGGATGCATAGCTGAGAATACCACTTACCTCATATCTTGTCTCTATCTCCCATCTATATTTTCTGTTGTATCCACCATGTATCTAGACTTATGTTTACTTATTTTTCTTTCATTCCCAGCTTAGTGTGAGGAGAGCCATTGGGGAGGAAGTGTGATGACTTATCAACGCCCCCTTCCCCAAACCCCAATCTAATCAGCTGTTGGTCCTCTATGATGTAGTGTCCTTGATTAAGTCTATGTGTTTTTTTCCATGGACACCATTTATTGTGGGTTTTTTTTTTTCCATCTACCCCACAAGGAGATCTAGTTTCAGGATCAAAATTTCCCATTATTCCCTGTATGGTCAGTTTACTTTGTCAAGTTGCTACATTCAAAGCATAGATAAAATCATATTAAACAGCTCTCCTTAATATATAGATTCCTGGGCCTCCATGTCAAAGCTAAGTATTGCCTCCTCTTCACCCCATCCAAGTAAGTCAAACCCACCATATGTTCTTGCTACGAGATATTAGGAAGTGAGGAAGCATCTGCAAATGCAGGAAAATGAGCACTAGGTCAAAGAAAGATTGTGATTAATTTTGAAAGACTTTATTCTTCACTAAAAATTCAACTTCAGAAAGGATGATAAAGCTAATTTACTCTTTATTATTTCAATAACCCATTAGAAGTATTATCTGATAGATGATTGGTATGACATCTAATTAATTTTTAAAATGTATAAATTATGACTATTGTAAACTAAACTGAACACTAGATGGCAAATGAATTATCTGCCTTATTAAGAACCTGGAAAGAGCTCAAGTTTCCATCAGCAGATGAGTAAATAAAAAAGATGTGGTACATTTACACAATGGAATATTATGCAACTGTAAAAAAAGAAAGCTCTTACCCTTTGAGACAGCGTGGAGGGACCTGGGGAGTATTATGCCAAGCAAAATAAGCCAGTGAGAGCAAAACAAGTATCCCATGATTTCACTCATATGTGGAATTTGATTAATAAAATAAACTGGTGAACAAAATAGATCCAGAGACAAAGAAGCATGGAACAGAATGATGAATCTCAGAAAAAAGATGGGGGTGGGTGCATGAGTTGGGAAAGATTAAACAAAGAACTTATATGCATGAACACAGACAATAGTGTGGTGAAGGCCTGGGAGTGGGAAGGCTGGGTGCAGGGTAGAGGGAATTAATGGAGGGAAATAGGGGGTTATCTGTAATACTTTCAACAATAAAGATAAATTAAAATAATAATAATTATTCAATATACTGTGGTACCTCGAGATACAAGTTTAATTCCTTCCGTAACCTTGAGGCGTGGGAAACTGTGAGATGCTTGAGTTGTGGTAAACTGGTTGGTTGTGTGCAGCTGGCCGATCTGTGCGATTACTCCTATCTCAAATGTTGCTCGTATTTCAAAGCAAAAATCGCTTGCTTGATGGCTCGCATCTCAAAAATCTCGTATGTTAGGGCACTCGTATCTCGAGGTACCACTGTATTTCATAATTTTAAGTGATTTCTAAGCAATATTAAGAAGCATATTATTGGTAATTTTTTTAAGTTTCTGTGATAAATAAACAGAATTTAAAATGATAGAAATGTACATCCGTGAACTGAAATTTATTTTCACAAATTGAGTAAGGAATTAGCTATTCTAACAATCCTTATTTGTCATAGTTCCCTGGTGATTTTATTTAAGAAAGCAATACCTGGAAAAACATAGCAAGTTAAGAGAAAAGAAAAGATAGTACCAAACAACCTAAGAACAAAAGTGTGCTGTAGTATGTCCATCACACCGTGAACTTTTCGGGGTGGCATAGTGTGTGTGCTCATGTTGTATTTCAGGCATTCTTTACCAGGTGGGGTGAGGGTAGTATCCAGATTACTTCAGGGGGAGCTGGGAGCTTTATAAAACTCCACTTTACCCCAATTCCTAACCTGCACCCCCAACCCCCGGAGAGGTGAATGTCTGAATCTCTGGTGGGGGAGCAATAAGGTCAGAGCATGAAATAGCACAGGCATCTTGGGGGACTTGTGACCAGAGCCACTCCTCATCTTTGTGGACAGTGGAGAAGAGGATGTCTAGAACTTTCCGGTTGCTATGAAATCAGGAGACAAAAGTTCACTCAAAGGAGAAGTTTGAGGTAGTTGTTCATAAATAAATGTAATAGGCTGTTCTCTAAGGGACAGGAAGCAGATGACAGGCCTCCAGGAGTGTTGGAATAAATGGCTGTAAATGAGTACATCTTCAATAAATAATTGATCGATTTCCTGGCATCTAGGAAAACAAAAAAAAATCATATTGCCTTTCCATTTTCTAAATAGAAAATCGAGCTTCCTCGTGTAGTAAGCTGAGGCTTCATATTTGAAAGGGTTTGAAAGGTAACATAGCAAAGTCAGAAAGATGGGAAAATTGAGTCAATCCTACTGAAAAACTACTTTTAAGGTATGACTGTAAGCCAGTGCTAATTTAATAGCAAAATCTGGAGATAATTCAACAGTGAGGCAAACTACTCTTTTTTGTTTAAGATTTTTCTAAATTTATCTTTATTGCTGAAATACTTTTTTTTCCCCATTGGCCTCTTCCATGCCATACATGCCCCACCCCCAGGCCTTCATATACTAGAAGTATATGCATATCAACTCTTTGGTTAATCTCTCCCCTCCCCTCACCCACCCCCACCTTCCCTCTGAGATTCATCATTCTGGTCCATGCTGCTATGTCTCTGGTGCTATTTTGTTCATCACTTTAATTTATTCATTAGATTCCACATATGAGTGAGGTCATGTTATAACTCTCTTTCTCTGATTTATTTTGTTTAGCATAATACTCCCCAGTTCCCTCCATGCTGTCTCAAAGGGTAAAAGACCCTTCTTTTACTGCTGCATAGTATTCCATGGTATAAATATGCCACAGCTTTTTATTACTCTTGAAAAAAAAGATCAAGCTTTTTTTTAAAATTTTAAGTTAGAAATTTTGTTTCTTAATTCTTATCTTAAAATGTCCATTCCTTTTTTCTGTCTTGATATTAAAATTCTCAGTGGGATGCAAGCAACATGCTATCCAACCTTATAGAACTGTATTTTCTACCCTCCATTCTCCCTGCTTCCATAGAAGATATGAAGGATGGAAAACGTAGGAGTCTAAACAGAATCAACCATATGCAATTTTACATAAAGGAAAGCTCTTTCTGATACATGTTTTTGATGAAAACACAGAAGAATAATTTTAGCATAGTTGGGTATGGCATTTTGTTATATCATTTGCTCAAACTCATAAAAAACTTAAAACAGAAGAATAGGCAATCATAAAAAGATTGTAAATACCAAAAATAAGAGGTTCTAAACAGGTTAAAAAAATTTATATAAGATTTACGTGCTAGTGTTAACTAGAGAGAATGGTTATTATAGGTAAAACTAAATTGTACTGTAGAGAACACTATGGAGTATTCCTCAAAAAACTAAAATTGGAACTCTCATTTGACCCAGTGATCCCACTTCTAGGAATATATCCCAAGGAACTAGAAACACCATTCAGAAGGATATATGCCCCCGCCCCCCAAGTTCATAGCAGCACAATTTACCATAGCTAATATTTGGAAATAGCCTAAGTAGCCATCAGCAGATGAGTGGATTAAAAAACTGTGGTATAGCTGAAACCGGTTTGGCTCAGTGGATAGAGCATCAGCCTGAAGACTGGTCCCAGGTTTGATTCTGGTCAAGGGCATGTACCTTGGTTGCGGGCACATCCCCAGTAGGGGGTGTGCAGGAGGCAGCTGATCAATGTTTCTCTCTCATCAATATTTCTGACTCTCTGTCCCTCTCTCTTCCTCTCTATGGAAAAATCAATAAAATATATTTTAAAAATAAATAAAATAAATAAAAAATAAAACTGTGTTATATCTACACAATGAAATATTTCATTGTGGTAAAAAAAAAAAAAGAGAGAATTCTTACCATTTGCAACAGCATGGATGGAACTGGAGAGCATTATGCTAAGTGAAACAAGCCAGTTAGAGAAAGATAAATATCACAAGATTTCATTCAATTATGGAATGTAATGAACAATATAAATTGATGAACAAAAACAGATCTAGAGACAGAGAAGCATCGATCAGATGGTCAAACTTCAGAGGGAAGGTAGGGGATGGTGAGGGTAAGGGGGAGAGATCAACCAAAGGACTTGTGTGCATGCATATAAGCCTAACTAATGGACACAGATACCAGGGTGGTGAGGGCATAGCTGGGGGGGGGGGTGAGGGTGGCAAAAGAACAATAAGGACACATATAAATACCTTAATCAATAAAGAAAAAAACTAAATTGTATTTGATTTGCTCTTCTCCAAAACTAATCACCTGACTTCTGTAATGAACAGTAAATGGTTTGGGTAAACTATTGCTCTGGGTAAGATCTCATATCCAAACTTGTAAGGCTTTCTGTGGGCATCACAGCCTTATGAGGGTTAGAAAAGGTCAAAACCCATTCCAGTCCAATTTCTGACACTTTTTTTAGGGTTGCCATCTTAAATTTCATTTTCTTTAAATTTTTTTAATTAAGGTATTACATATGTGTTCTTATCCCTTCATTGCCCTCAACCCCTGATGTCTGTGTCCATTGGTTCAGCTTATATGCATGCATACAAGTCCTTTGGTTGATCCCTCCCCTTTACCCCCTTCCTCCCCTTTATTCCCACCTTCCCCTGTCTTCCCTCTGAGGTTTGATGGTCTGATTGATGCTTCTCTGCAATTTCTGACACTTCTGAAGTACTCTTTGGAAATCATTTTGCCTCCTCCTATTTTATATGGTCTGAAATAAATACCAAAGAAGTCTTTTACTGCAGACTTATTTTTATGTCACACAACAGTTTTCATGTAAAGTTCATCTATAGGATGAATTGCAGTTTGTTCATCCCAGTGCATCGAAACAATGGGAAGATTCTAATTTTGCTCTATAGCAGCAGTGTTCCTTCTACAGCGATGACCTTTACACTTCGGAAATGTCACCAAGGAGCTCACGCAAAAATGGGCCATTCCCGTGGTTAGTGGAAGGCACTTTAAAGCGATGAAGTAAAACAGACGCAAGTCACAGCACAGAACAGTGGTAAATACTGGGAAAGGGAGATATTTTCAGAATTGACTTATGAAAAGAAAGGAACTGAGCCAGATGGAGGCTATTTATTTTGTGTTAGTATCCTATTATTTAATATGTTGATTAGCAGATGTAGACATCGTCTAAAGAATTTCTATTAGACATGGTGTTTGTATTCAATGAACTTGATTGTTACAGAATGCAATAAATCATATAGAAACACAATCAATATATGAATGCTAGGGTTTTGACCATGTGGGTCTATAAAAGTCTCTCTGAGTTTTTATTTTAACTAAAAAGAAACAGTCATAATTGATTTTGATGCAATATTAAAATAAATTAAAAGCTACTTTTTGGCAGGTGAAAGGTGACTATTGCTGCATGTGTATGGGTCAGTGAGAGCAGAGATGTTAATTTGGGAGTGAGAGTGTATATGGGATACAGCAGATAGATTCACCCAACTAGTGCAGAAAGTAAGAATGATATGTGATCTGTTTGATAGTTTTGATTTACTAATGGAAATGTTTTTTATTTGGTTTGTATGATAAAGGGGCAACAACTAAAATTCCTGAGATTCAGATGAATGCCACATAGGAAAAGCATTCTGGCTACTGCATGAAAAAATGATAAGATTAGGGAAGAGTACTTAGATTTGAAAACTTTGTGAAAATGCAATTTAAGTATTTTATATGTGTGTTTGAATATTGAAGTCTGGTAAATTAGTGAATGGCATTAGATTGCTGAAAAAGACTTTCCCTCAACCTCTGTCAACATGCCTACCTTAAGCATATTTACTTCTGAACTGGTTTCTCCTAAGTTTTTGTTCATTAAAAATGTCTTCTCTAAGAACTTTTAGTTTGTGTAATGTTATCTATGTATGTTTGTGTATGTGTTTATATCTATATATCTATATATCTATATATATCTATATATATCTATATATACACATATGTATATGTTTATGGATTATATATATATATATATATATATATATGTATTATTTCAAGATCTAGTTGTTTTGAAATGGAGAGTATTTCATGGTAAATGACGTGTATGCTATGGTTCATGTATTAATGACATTCTATACACTAGTTAAATGATCTATCTGACCTATCTATAAATTTAAACAAGATCTATGTTTCAGCATGGTTAATGTTGAATGAAACCTCAAGTTGCAAAAATGGTAGAAATTACCTAAATTTTTTTAAATATATATTTTATTGATTTCTTACAGAGAGGAAGGGAGAGGGATAGAGTTAGAAACATCGATAAGAGAGAGAGACATCCATCAGCCGCCTCCTGCACACCCCCTACTGGGGATGTGCCCGCAACCAAGGTACATGCCTTGATCAGAATAGAACCTGGGACCTTTCAGTTCACAGGCCAACGCTCTATCCACTGAGCCAGACCGGTCTCAGCGAAATTATCTAAATTTTTAACCATCCCAGATATATGTAATAAAAGTACAAAGACATGTCTGGAATGATACATGATAACCTTGGGATAGCCTGTAGGAATGTGGAAAGGATTTACATCAGCAATATTTTATTTCTTTAATAAAAAGTTATCTGAAGCAAAACACAAAATGTTAACATTTGATATTAGTATGTAGAACAGTGATTGATTTTGTACTTTTCAATATATTTTAAAGTTTTATTACTTAAAATTTCAGAAACCTTAAAACCAAGAAAAAAGTATACTTCATGTTCTGCAGAACAATATCTTTCAACCATTACGGATCCTAGCCTTACTTTGCACAGTTAATCAATTCAGGCAGAATACATTGTGACAAATGTTACTACATTTGGGTACTTTATCAATGCTCATATTTCTTTATTTCAGATGATACCAATAGTAACATTTTTACTGCCTCTTTTTTCCAACTGCCATTCAATAAACTCTTTAATAAGAACATTGAAGTAGAAAATTCTTGCTGAAATTAGGCACCTTGGTGAATCCCCTGAAACCAAAAATGTATTCCTTTACCTTCTTTTTTAAGTGGAACAAGCTGAACCAAACACAGGGTGTGTTTGTACACACGGCTCTTCCAGGGCCTCCCAACATCCCTGGAGAACCCTTCCTCCAGGCATCACTGGTCACTGAGGTGTGGAGTGTGTGCATCCTGAGACTCTTACCAGAGAGAGTCTGCATTCTCACCATAGTGTGTGTCTCAGTCATTTTGTTATGTAAGGTAACCCTTTACATTTCCCATAAAATGTGAATAGGAATTCCGGCTTTCTTCTGTGATCAAAATGTAAATGATCAATATGATTCATAGGTGGATAGTCCATTTCCCAGCAACTGGGGTAGTAGGTTACTTATCTTTCTGATTTAGAAAAAATTCAAACCAGCACTTGGAATACATGAAAGATATTGCGAAGAATATGTCCACCTTAAATCAAGAAGTAAAGTAAAATGTTTGATTTTCTATAAGGCTTGGCATTGCTACACTTTCATTCACTTAATAAAATGTCTTTTTTTCATATTTTAAAGTAGTATTAGTTTTGAAATTCACTTTGTTGTTTAGGAATAAATTATACATTGTTGTAAGATTGGGTGATACAGTTAAGACTTTTCAAGTACATTTATTGATTCTAATTATGATATAATAGTTATATAAAAACTATTCATGTGATATCTGAAAAAAATATTTTTGTGGGATGGACTATTCAAATTCATATAATTATTATGACAAGTTTTAATGTATTCAAATATGTCACAGGATTGTAGATACCTTTAGAGTAGCATGTGGAATCTCAGAGGGAAGGTGGAGAGGGTGGGTGGGAGGGAAGAAATCAATCAAAGAACTTGTATGCATATATGCATAACACATAGACACAGACACTCGGGTGGTGAAAGCCTAGGGTGGGGGTCAGGAGTGGGCTAGAAGAGGTCAATGTGGGGGGAGGAAGGGACATATGTAATACTTTCAACAATAAAGTTTTAAAGAAAAAGAATTGGTATATTCCAGAATGTTCAACTTTCCTAACAAAGGGCACTTTTAAGAACCTGGAAAACATTGACTAATATACCAAAACTACAGCTATTTCATTTAAAAAAGGTGCCCTCATGTACCTGGAATTTAATTTAATTCCTTGCTGCTTAATAATATTGAATGATTGGATAGGCCGCTATAATATTTTGTTAATCAAGTACGTATTTGCTTTGATTTAATTGAACAGTACAGTAACTAAAATTATCGTTTTATTATTTTGTCACGTTCTTTTGTATAACTGGTAAGGCAGAACTATAGTAGCTGCAGGTGCCAAAGGGGATTCATCATGCCAATCTGCTGGTTATTCCTTTTATTGCAACAGACTTCCAGATAATTCATGAAGAAGGACAAAAGAGAAACCTGTTAGTGGGAACCTTGGTTGCAATCTATGTTTTTTATTATTAATGACAAGATCCTAAAATTACACCCAAATATCTCTCACAAGTTCTGAATTGAGTTTCAGAAAAAGCTACTCAAGTAGTAATAGAAGGTAAAAGTGCAGGGTTCCGGAGAAATGAGCTGTGAATTGAACTTACAATGGAAATTGATCCTATCTGTCAGTTTCTCCCCTGATTTATAGAAAAAACAGGAGCGAAGGTAGAAGGAGGCAGGATCACTGATTAAATAGGATGCTACGGTGCTGGAGGCTACGACCTGGCGTGCTGCTGGTCCCCTGGGGTCAGGGCTGCAACTGTCAGATTTCTGTGCTTGAAACCAGGCTCAAACGCACAGAAATGGAACAGAATGAAAAATGCTGCTGCCCAGTAGGGGAATCGGTAAGAAGTTCCTGACTAAGCGTGACAGCCATTGTTCTCCTTCGAGGGGATGTTCTAGTCTCTTATCCTAGCCAGACGGCCCAGGTTAGGCCGCATGCTCCATGCCAATGGTGCCTGTCACTATGCCCATCCCAGTGTTGGCGAAGGGTGCAAGTGTTAAGAGACACGTCCTTGGAATAGACTCACATCCTTTTCACATCTTTGGGAAAGAGAAGCAGATATTCTACAAGTCGTAGTCCTATGAATATAATTTATTACCCTTTTATCTAGCTCCAAGAGACTTATTTTGCACGCATAGAATGGTCGTCATAGTATGCCAAGGTTTTTGTTGGCAGTGCGTACCCTGCTCCCCGAAATGCAGCCTGAGTTGTAATCAGCCAACTGAAATTGCCCATTTCTGATTATGAAGTTGCCATTCATTCCCTACAATAGGGACATATTTCTACAACGATGCCCCTCAAAGTCTTCAGTGATCATCCGTCTAAGTCACCAGAGTAAAATGTCCCTGTGGAATGCCTCATTCACTTTTAGCAGTACACTGATAGAAATGGTTCCGGCAGAAGGTACAGGTATTATAAAACACTAAGTTAAGATGTACCCATTGTAAACCATTGCTGGATCAGAGCTCAGTTTTGTAGAATGGCAGAAGGAAAGATTTAAAAAGAGAAGCAATGAAATCAGGCAGTTTGCTAAGGATGGGTTGAAAGGATTGTCAGATTCCCTCAGTCATTGAACTCAGCCTATCAGGGCTATCACTGAAGGAGGATGTTATTGCAGGTACTTGGCAGCGCAGTTTAAGTTACCAGAGGCCATTTTCCCAACTCATTTAATTCTAGCCTTCGGGCCCTGACAATAAAAACAGCAGCTTTCTATCTAATGTGGGCTATTATCCACATGGTGGTATTGCATCAACTTCTCTCTTAAGCTTTTGACTAATGGGAGGAGTGTTTAGGAATCTGAGTTTATTTTTGTGTATGGTGTGAGTGGGTAATCTAGTTTCACTTTTCTTGCATCTATCTGACCACCACCATTTATTAAATTGATGAACAAAAATAGAGCCAGAGACAAAGAAACACTGAACAGACTGTCCAACCTCAGAGGGAAGACAGGGGTGTGGGGAGGGGGGGGGGTAAGAGGTCAAACAAAGGACTTGTATGTGTGCATATTAGCATAACCAAGAGACATGGACACTGGGGAGGTGGGGGCTTGTCCTGGGGGGTAGTAATGGCAGGAGATGGGATTGATTGGGGAAGAAGGCGATACATGTAATACTTTAAACAATAAAAAAGTAAATGGTAGAATATAGTAATGAATGTAAAAAGAAAACAAAGAATCTGAGACAAAGTGGTATTTATCCCTTCCCTTGTTTATATGATTGGATCCCGCCGTGTTGATATTGACCTGTTTGGCGATGCAATAGAACTGTACTATAGGCAAAGGCCCACGAAGGGCACAGTGGAAATATTAGGTTTGGAAAAGCTTTGGTAAAATCATTTATTTTGGTTAACTGAGTATTTAAGGATGGAGGCTTGTGAGCATAAGCCTCTTTTCATCAAATCTGTAAATGAACACTCATGACAGTAAAGACCTTGGAGCCTTGGTCACAGAGAGGGTTATTTTGTGCTAGGTTTAGCTATTATACTTGGCAAATTTATGGGAAGTTTCTTTCATAATTTTACCATGATCTAACCCCAAGAGGTAATAACAGAAAGGAAGAGAGTATGGTTTAAAAGGAAAAAACAACTAGTAGATAGAACCTTTGGTTTTTTTAAAATCCTAGTATTTAATTCATGTGTGTATTCTCTTGGCTAATGAATACTGAAATGATATATACTTATTTATACAGTGGAAAATAGTTTTTGATATTTGAAGCACTTAGTCATTTTATTAGTCAGTAAAATTGATGAAAACCTTGGGAAAATGCTTAAGAATGGTCCTCGAGGAGACTGTGATTAATAGGGAAAGGGGCAAAGAGATGCATGTTAATCTGTTTATGTATATGGGATCTAGAGCTTATTAAAATTTTTTATAGACATTCAACTAATGAAGCATTATATAAAATTAGACATTTCCTTTATACTGTGATAAGTCTCTGGGCTGAAAAAAACACCTTCAAGGTTATTTCTGAATATCTTATGATATTTTTCCTATCACTAGTAACTTAAGGATAAAAATGAATTTTATAATAAGGAATATTCTGTGAGAATACCACTCCAGTTTCTCTGGGGCTGTTTTCTCAAGTTATTACAGGATGGAGTAGCATGAACAAGCATAATTAATTTCATTTTGTGGTTTTAGCAGATACTTGGCTGATGAATCCCAACTAGCACATATAAAACAAAAACATTATTTCACTTAGAAAGTTTTCATTTGTTGGAGATTGCAAGGAAAGGGTGTAGTTCAAAGTTCTCTCTAGATTCTAAATGATGAGATGATAAGGAATGTATACACAAATGGAAATCAGTAATTGTCCAGGCAAATTTCCAGTGGCTGCAAAGATAGGGAGAGCTGTCTGGGAAAGCTGAGCTAGGGGACATGTCCTGGGAGCCCTCTTCTGTGGAATTAGGAAAAGGGAGAAGGATTCTTTTCATCATTTATCCCAAGATTAAATACATGGGGCATTTATTGTATTTTATATTTTTTGGTCATGTTTTAGGTATCATTACCATCATAATTTTTTATTATCTTCTTTATTTTTGGTAGAAACTCTGCAGTAGAGTCAAAGCAGCATCTGTTTAGTTGTCAGACAGATATGAATTCAGGTGCTAACATCAAATCTTGATCCCGGTCAAACTATTGAACTGACATTGCCATGATTTTTTTTTTAAATCTGTGTATTGGGGGAAATAGTACTTAGTCCACAGGATTGCTTTGAGGAACATAGAATATATATAAAGGAACTTACTTCACAAGAGCACACATAGTAAATGGTAGTGGCTGTTTCTCAAGTTTTCATGCGTATTTAATATTAGAGGCCCAGTCATGAAATTCATGAACCGGAGGAGAGGTGTAACCTCAGCCCAGCCTGCACCCTCTTGCAAACAGGGACTCCTCAGGGGATATCCAACTGCTGGTTTAGGCCTGATCCTGCAGTT
Source organism: Lasiurus borealis (assembly GCA_004026805.1). NCBI lineage: Eukaryota > Metazoa > Chordata > Mammalia > Chiroptera > Vespertilionidae > Lasiurus > Lasiurus borealis. The sequence continues at coordinate 8,098 of PVJN01035764.1, read as the reverse complement.
GGACATTCCCTAAACCTGCAGTTGGATAACCTTCTCACAATCTGAGACCGCTGGCTCCTCACCGTTGGCCTGCCTATCTGATCATCCCTATCCACTCACCTACCTGCCTGATCACCCATAACCACCCTGCCAGCCTGCCTGATCGCCCCTAACTGCCTTTGCCCCGACCCTCACCGCTACGGCTTCATCCAGATGGATGTCGTCCAGAATGATGTCTGGAAAGTCATTCAGCTGTTCCATCTAATTAGCATAGTAAGCTATTATTATTATGGATTTCTTATCTGTTGTAGATCACTTTGAATTCATATATGATGACCACAATTCAGGAAAAGAAAAGTCAAAATATGTGGATCAAATGTATTTATGAATATACCAAAGCAGCTCATTCTAGCTTAGGTTTTTCCCAAAACCATAAAAGGTAAATGTTTTTAGAAAAATCTATAGCATATAGCACTCAATAAATGTTATGTTTTTAGTATTATTCTATCTTCATCTTCATTTCACAAATAAGTTTAAGCTTTCTCTGTATATATTCTTTCTTTAAACCCATTCAAAATGCGTCTAGAGCTCAGACTAAGAAATAATGCTAGGGCTTTGTGAGAGATGGAAAAGAAATACTTCAGTATTGACTGCATGAACTGTATACAAATCAAAATTCAAGAGAACTGGAGTTCTGCTCAGAAGTTTATGCTCTTTCATCATTATATTATTTTGTGGTGAATTCTCAAGCATTTACTCTTATGTTTTCCAACTATATAATTATAAATTAATTTTAAATGTATGTATATATATAACATATATATCTTTGCATTCAGGTTGGATTTTTTTTCAATTAAATATAGGATATAAAACTGAAAGTAACAAATAACAAATATGGAAAAGAAACAAACAAAAATGTGTAGACACAGATAACAGTATGGTAGGAAGTAGCAAAGGAAAAAAAATCAAATATATGGTGATGAAAAAAAGATTTGACTTTGGTTAGTGGTACCCAATGTAATGTACAGATGATATAGAATTATACACTTAAAACCTATATAATTTTATTAACCAATGTCACCCCAATGAATTTAATTTTTTAAAAAGATTGATTTCTTATATCAGAGTCCCAGAGGAAAAGAGGCTCTAATTGTATTTTACTTATCCTAATAAAAATTTTGGAAGGAGGCAGCTCAAAGCTGGTAATGGTAATTCAGTGATTATCAGGAACTGTAGCTCATTTTTCATCATTGCTTTGAATTCTTAATGTGTAAGAGCCTCGTGTTTCATCATAGCTGCACGAGCAACAAATACCTTGTCCTCAGTCCAGCTAATAGGAAGGAGGACAGAACACAGATGGTGAGCCCCTTCTTTATAAGCACCCTCCCAGAAACTCTTCTTAACTTCTCATCTTTTCATCTTTTCATCCTTCACCAGAATGTAGGATGGCCTCATCTGCAGAAGAAGCTACAAATGTTATTTAGGCTTTAGTCTGAGTGGCCTTATACCCTGATAAGATCGAAGGGTTTTATTATTCCAGAAGAAAAGGAGACCAGATACAGGGGACAAGTATGACTATCTGTGACATCTGGGCTTCACCAGATCTTTTAAAATTCATTTCTCTTACATTTTCCTTATTTTCTTTTCTAAATAGATCCCATGCGAGGCCCAAGAAAACTAGAAGTGGTAGAAGTCAAATCTCGACAAATCACTATCCGCTGGGAGCCATTTGGATATAATGTGACTCGTTGCCATAGTTACAACCTCACAGTCCACTACTGTTACCAAGTAGGAGGACAAGAACAGGTGCGAGAAGAAGTAAGCTGGGACACAGATAATTCACACCCTCAGCATACGATCACTAACCTCTCGCCATATACCAATGTTAGTGTGAAACTCATCCTCATGAATCCAGAAGGAAGGAAAGAAAGTCAAGAACTCATAGTACAGACAGACGAAGATCGTGAGTACTTTTAAATATGTTTATTTGAAATCTATATTCTCTCAAGAAAGCAGCTTTTGTTTCTTTCAAATTGAGATCTTTATAGTGAAAATAGAAGGAAGAACTATTTAGTGTGTTGAATAATAAAATATAAATGTGTATCTGCTTCTGTATACATAAGCACTGATTTAAAAGGGTATAGGGAATAAAGAAATAGAGATGTATTTTAATTCTTTATGAGTCAGATAGTCACATTTCTATGTAAAGTAATTCTATATTGCTTTTCAAGGTGTATTATCATGTTGAACTAAAGAGTTATTATTTTGGGTATATGTTGAACTAAAGAGTTATTATTTTGGGTATATATGAAATGCTTATTTAAATATATTTAAAAGGCATTCTGAAACACTTTTCATAGTTCAGATAAAAATTTAGCCCAAAAGAGAAGCTGCCCTTGCTTTTCAGTGTAGTGCTGAGAAATTACCTCATTAGGTTTTCGGTCATGAAATAGATCATATTTTCCCATAGGAAAAATGTTGTAATTGGATATTAACTTAATAAACACAAATTTAACTAATATACTATGCACATTATCAGAAACTCATCAATAAAGTAAATACACAATTAATTGCTAAAATAATTTAAAATAGTGAAATTATACCTTGCATCTCATAGCATGGATATAAATGTGCTTTTATACTGATTATATAAGGGACTCTCATATACAACCACAGGTTCATACAGCACATAAAATGCAGTGGTAGTATGTCATATATTTGACCTAGAGTTAATTTGTCAAGCATCAGAATAAGTTTCAAAAGAACTTGAAAAGCTCATTAAGTGAATATACTTGGAAAATATATATTTAGAATTTTGTTTCTTCATGTAGCTGATTATGATCTTGATCATTAATTATAACAAATTAAATATTATGATACTTTATTGTTTCATGTAAAGAGCTAAAAGGGGTGGTTTAAACATTTATTACCTATACAATACCATGCATATTGCTAAAGAAGAAAAATGTGGAAATGAGACATTCACCCACATCTTCTCTTTTATTTTATATCCCCATAAAGTTCTTCTATACTTAAAATAGTTGGTTGCTATCAAATAGTTGTTTTACTACAATTACTAGTGGTCCAGTGCATGAAACTCATGCACTCAGGTGGGAGGAGGTGCCTCAGCCTGGCCTGCGCCCTTTCGCAGTCCAGGAGCCCTCAGGAAATGTCCAACTGACAGCGTAGGGCCGCTTCCCCCAGGCCTAAGTCAGCAGTTGGACATCTTTAGTGCTGTCGCAGAGGCAGGAAAGGATTCCACCACTGCTGCTGCACTCGCCAGCCCTGAGCCTGGCTTCTGGCTGAGCAGCGCTCTCCTGTGGGAACACATTGACCACAAGGAGGCAGCTCCTGCATTGAGCATCTGCCCCCTGGTGGTCAATGTGGGTCATAGTGACCAGTCATTCCTCAGTTCAGTTGATTTGAATATTTGCCTTTTATTATATAGGATTTTTGTTAAGAGCATTAGTTTATAGTAGTTAGACAGGGCTGAGACTGGGAGTCCTACTTCTGTTTCTCCAAGTCTTCCTCATCTCCCATGAAATAAGAATGAAGGTGTCAGCATTGTCAACAGGTCATCTCTTGACACTTTCTCCCCTGAATTTCAATGTTTAATTTAGTCCTGAGTCCGGTTGTTTCTTTTTCCATGATATTAGATTGCTCTTGTCTCTCAACTTCCACAACCTGTATTCAGATCCTCAATTATTTTGAAATCTCTGTAATAATTTTTGCCCTGTTTTTGTGGTCCCAGCTTTTTTCCATTCTAATGCTACCCTACTCACTCACTAAACTCATCTTTGAAATATATTTGCATCTTGTTTCTCTCTACACAAGAACTTTCAATGACTCTCTTTATCCAAGTCATGACTTTCAAGATCTTCTGTATTCTTGACTTATGCTCTAGAACTACTGACTTTATCACTTCTGTTGATTCTGAAAAAATGCCCCTTCAGCATTGGTCCTTTAAGCCACACTTTTTATCCTGGGCTTTTCCTCATCTCCCGTTGTCACCTACCACCTGCCTTTCTACATGGCTGCCTCCCATTTACATCTCCTCTGCTTCCCAGTTCTCCTCAAGTAACAGGTCCTTCATAAAGCTGTCATCACTTTCAATCATTTTTGTGTTTTATTGTGTGAATATGAAATAATTAAACTATTTGTTTTATCTCAATTTTGTTCGTTTTATTTTAAAATGCTGCTATGTTGACATTCTAGTGTATGTCTCCTGGTACTATGTACAAAAATATTACTAGGGAATATACCTGGAGTTTGAATTATTAATATTTTATGATAGCTGCCTCCTTAAATTTATTTAAATACTACCATTATTTTTTTACAATGGTTGTACCAGTCTATACTCTTACAAGCAATGTGTGGGAATTCTGATTTCTCCATGGATGCCATAATTTATTTTTGAAAAATGAAAAAGCTCATATGAAAGATGATTATTGAGTTTCATCTAGTTGATTCAAACTTTTAAGAAAAAATGAGGGACTGTTTTTCTTTATAACAACAGTATAGTCAAAATGGTTTAGAATTTTAGATTTTTTTTAATTCAGTGTCTCTATGGATTATTAAAATATTGTGCCTCAATAGAGAGTTTATTAGTTATCATGTCTAGGAAACTCTTCCTTTTTGGTTTGTTACTTAAACATTCATTGGTTTCCCCCCTTACAGTGCCAGGTGCTGTTCCCACTGAATCCATTCAAGGAAGTACCTTTGAAGAAAAGATATTTCTTCAATGGCGAGAACCAATTCAAACATATGGTGTCATCACTTTATATGAGGTAGTATATGCATTTTTTAGTAATTTCATTTTTATTATAATTTCAATGATAGGCTGTCATAGAAATGCAGAATGGCATCATGTTTTGAAGAAGTTTAGGTCTTTGAATAATTATAGTAGTTACTGTATAAAAGCAAAAAATTAAAAATGAGTTTTTGAATTATTTATATTTTAAGATGCATATTTATAATGATTTTAATGTTTCCAGATTATATAATATACATAAAATATATGATAACATATTTTTGAATCAACTTTATTAAAAACAGTAATTATTTTGAAGTTTACATTGATTAAGAGTTACCCACAGAATCCTATTCTTGCTGACTATAAAATATTTTACTACTGAATCACAGAATAATGCTGATTATCCAATTAGCAAAATCAATGGATGTTGTCTCGGAAGTAATAATAGAAGAATGTCTTTTAGCTTTTTAGTATTAACAAAACATACATTAAAACTTCTGTGACATGGTTTTGTCTACTGAGGCATATCAAATGGTTGAATAATAGGTAACAGAAGAATTTGATGAATTGTTCAAGGAAGAAAATAATAGCAATAACAGGGTGACAGTCGTCATCAATCTATATGAGCATCATTTTACAATGCCTATTGTCATAGAAACAAGCAGGTGCATTTTTGAAGCAAGCATTTATTTGAATGCAAATTCAACAAAATTATATGTTGTTCAGCTTCTGAAAATTGCTACAGTTCTTCCTACAGCATCTCTGCTTGAATACCTTTCAGAACTACTGACAAAAGCCTGAGCAGAAGAGCTGTCAGACAGTAATCACTGCTGAACCCGTTTCCTGACCCAAATAGCCTCACATTGATGTTTCCTTATAACTTTTGAAATTTGTATTGAAAAGCGAATATATATATATATATATATATATATATATATATATATATTATTGTTAGTAGAAAGCTAAATAGAGTAAGATAAGAGATAAAAGAAAATGGCTATCATGTTGTTATTGATGCTTTTTATTGGCTGCTTCATTGTAAATGAATCAGGTATCATGAAAATCATGCCTAGATCCAAAGAACTAAGTTTTATAATTAAATCAAACAAGTTCATACTTTAGTTCTCAATTAACAGAATCTTTTAGTTAATATTTTTGCCATGACCATTTTCAAGTCTCAGTTTTGGGGTATTCTTGCAATCAAGAATAGTCGATTTTTTTTTCCAAAAAAAGATATAGAATGTTAGGTTTTAAAATCAACTAAAGTTCTAAGAAATAACTCCACCTATCCTATGTTATTATCTAGACAGACTGATCTCAGTGGACATATATCTTTGTGTAATAAAGTAACTTTAATGTGGAAACAATAGGAATAATAATTCAAAAGAAGAACCCATTAATCTCCCTGACTTTAGCAGCTAGGATCTCCCAGTTGAACACTGATCTAAATGCTACTACAATGGTGATATGTGAAGGTGTCATAAATCAGAGTTTTAAAAATCAGATGTTGGCAAGTAAAGCAGGTTGGTTCATTTTTGTGGATACCAAAGAGAAAATATCAAATGTGTGAACCAGGCTTAAGTAATCCTATATAATAAAAGCCTAGGTGCCGTTGTGTGACACCCTTGTGTGACATCATCACAAGATGGGCACCACAGATGGCTGACAAAGGAGGAGAGTTGTTGACAATAGAGCCTGCAGGGGAGGTCAGTTGGAGGGAAACTGGGCCAGCAGGGGAGGGCAGTTGGGGTAACCAGGCCTTCAAGGGAGGGCAGTTAAGGGTGACCAGGACTGCAGGGGAGAGCAGTTGGGGACAATTGGGCTGGCAGGAGAGCAGTTAGGTATCGATCAGGCTAGCAGGGGAGTGGTTAGGTGGTTATCAGGCTGGCAGAGAGAAGCAGTTAGGGGCAATCAGGCAGGCAGGCAGGTGAGCAATTGGGTTCCCACAGGGAACAGATGCTCTTAGTTAATATTTTTGCCAAGCCCGTTTTCAAGTCTTAGTTTTGGAGTATTCTTGCAATCAAGAATAGTAGGTGAGCTTGCTACTGGGGTCCGGCCAATCGGAACTGAGCAAGATGAGCCTGACACACCCTAGAGCCCATCTGTGGTTCCTCCCCGGCCCTGATCATGCACTGGTGGGGTCCCTCAGCATGCCCTGCTCCTTCTTGCAATTTGGGACCCCTCGGGGGAAATCGGAGAGCTGGTTTCAGCCCTATCCCCACACAGGCCAGCCCAAGGAACCCCACTGCTGCACTAATCCATGCACTAGCCTCTAGTTTCCTATATATATATATATATAAAAGCCTAAACAACCATTACAACTGGATGACCCTCTGATAGCTATAATGTACACTGACCACCAGGGGACAGACACTCAATGCAGGAATTGCCCTCTTGTGGTCAGTGTACTCCCACAGCCAATTTTCCATGGCTGGCTAACCTCCCATGATCCCTCCCTCTGGCCAGCCAGCCTCAATCAGGACTGGGCAAATAGGGCCCGATGAGAAGCCAGGCAAAGGGATCCCATTTGTGCATGAATTTGTGCACCAGGTCTCTAGTATGTGTGTGTGTATATATATATATATATATATATGCATATATACATATACATATATACATATTTATATACATACATATATACATATACACACATATTCATATATATACATATACATACACACATACATATATATGTATACTAGAGGCCTGGTACATGAAATTCGTGCACAGGGAAGAGGGTGTCCCTCAGCCCAGCCTGCACCCTCTTCAATCTGGGACCCCTAAACGGGCAGTTGGACATCCTTCTCACAATCCAGGACTGCTGGCTCCCAAATGCTTGCCTGCCTTGGCCTTATTGCCCCTAACCGCTTCTTCCTGCGAGCCTGATCACTCCCTAACCACTCCCCTGCCAGCCTGATTGATGCCTAACTGCTCCCAGGTCGGTCCAATTGCCCCTAACTGCCCTCCCCTGCTGACTCAGTCACACCTAACTGCCCTCTCCTGCTGGCCTGATTACCTCTAACTGCCTCCTCTGCAGGCCTGTCCCCCAACAGCCCTCCCCTGCAGGCCTAGTCCTCTCCCAACTGCCCTCCTCTGCAGACCTGGTCTTCACCAACTGCCCTCCTCTGCCAGCCCAGTCACCCCTAACTGCATTCCCTGCTAGCCTGATCGCCCACAACTGCCCTCCCTTGCTGGCCTGGTTTCTCCTCCAACTGTCTTCCCCTGTTGGCATGGTCCTCCCAACTGCTCTCCCTGTCATCCTAGGTCCCCTTCAACTGTCCTCCCCTACAGATCGGTCCCCCCACAACTGCCCTCCCTTGCTGGCCTGGTTTCCCCAACTGCCCTCTTCTGCAAGCCTGAGTTCCC
>PVJN01035763.1:0-21495 GCA_004026805.1 Lasiurus borealis | reverse complement strand
GGCATGGCGATGGTGAGCACGCCGGCCAGCGCGCACAGCGCCCCGACCAGCATGCCCGACCACGTCTTGGGGTACATGTCCCCGTAGCCCAGCGTCGTCATGGTGACCACGGCCCACCAGAAGCCGATGGGGATGTTCTTGAAGTCGGTGTGGTCGTTGCCGCGCGGGTCGGAGGGCCGGGCGCCGATGCGCTCGGCGTAGTAGATCATGGTGGCGAAGATGAGCACGCCCAGCGCCAGGAAGATGACGAGCAGCAGGAACTCGTTGGTGCTGGCGCGCAGCGTGTGGCCCAGCACGCGCAGCCCCACGAAGTGGCGCGTGAGCTTGAAGATGCGCAGGATGCGCACGAAGCGGACCACCCGCAGGAAGCCCAGCACGTCGCGGGCCGCCTTCGAGCTCAGGCCCGACAGCCCCACCTCCAGGTAGAAGGGCAGGATGGCCACAAAGTCGATGATGTTGAGCAGGTTCTTGACGAAGTCCAGCGTGTCCGGGCAGCACACCACCCGCACCAGGAACTCCAGCGTGAACCACAGCACGCACACGCCCTCGATGTAGGTCAGCACGGGCTCCGTCTCCACCTCCCGCCGGAAGCGCACGCGGGTCGTGTTGCCCACGCGGTGGATCTCCGTCACGTTGCGGTCGATGTTGAAGGCCTCGTGGGTCTCCAGGCAGAAGGTGGTGATGGAGACCAGGATGAAGAAGAGCGAGGCAAAGGCCACCACCTGCGGGCGAGGGGGAGAGCGGGACCACGGTCAGTCAGGGGGTGGGGGAGCCCAGCAGGGCAGGGACCTCTGCTTGTAGGGGGGGGTTAGAGGGGGTGCATGGGTCAGCACGAGGTCCCTTAGAAAGATGGTGAGGGGTGGGGTCCAAGTTCACAGCCAGCAGCTAAAATTCCCTCCTTGTTGAAACCGGTTTGGCTCAGTGGGTAGAGCGTCGGCCTGTGGACTGAAGGGTCCCAGGTTCGATTCCGGTCAAGGGCATGTACCTTGGTTGCAGGCACATCCCCAGTAAGGGGCGTGCAGGAGGCAGCTGATGGATGTCTCTCTCATCGATGTTTCTTCTCTATCCCTCTCTCTTCCTCTCTGTAAAAAATCAATAAAATGTATTTTTTAAAAAACCATTAAAATTCCCCCCTCACAGGGTCTGCCCCCACCTCCCTGGCTGCTTTACGGCAGCGCTTCCCTATCGCTGTCCCAGTGCCTCGAAGGTCAAGGCTGGTCTTGCCCACCAGTAACTATGGCTGCCAGGCCTACTCACGGCCTCTGCCCATCTCTAACCCAGCTGTGCTCCAAGGCGTCTCAGATGGGTCCAGTAAGTAAATCACCGGGGACTTCATTAAAATGCCATTCCGCTTCCCCATGAGGGCAGGACCTAAGGTTCTATCTTCCGTCCTTCCTTTTTTTTTAAAATATATTTTATTGATTTTTTACAGAGTAAAGGCAGAGAGATAAAGAGTTAGAAACATCGATGAGAGAGACATGGATCAGCTGCCTCCTGCACACCCCCCACTGGGGATGTGCCTGCCACCAAGGTACATGCCCTTGACTGAAATCAAACCTCGGACCTTCCAGTCTGAAGGCCAACACTCTATCCACTGAGCCAAACCGGTTTCGGCTCTTTTTTCTTTTTTAATATATTTTATTGATTTTTCACAGAGAGGAAGGGAGAAGGATAGTCAGAAACATTGATGAGAAACATGGATCAGCTGCCTCCTGCACACCCCCTACTGGAGACATGCCCAAAACCAAGGCACATGCCGGAATCGAACCAGGGACCCTTCAGTCCAAAAACCGACACTCTATCCACTGAGCCCAGTCGGTCTCGGCAGGTTCTATCTTTCTAACAAGCTTGCAGGCCTCCCAACAGGGTGCTGGACCAGCCGCGCAGCATCACCGGGGAACCGGTTAGAAATGCACATCCCCAGGCCCCGCCCTAGCCTACTGAGGGAGCAAGGCTGGGGGGGCACAGTAAATGGCCTCCCAGGGGATTCTGGGCACTCACTGCATGCGGAGGCCCTCGGCATGATGGGATATGCCCCAGGGCAGGGGGCGAGGGGGTGACCCTGGGCCTCTTCCTGTCAGCTGAGCTCAGCCACGACGCACATCGAGGAGCCCCAAGTCCCAGCCCCTCTCTGTCCTCTCACCTCAGGATGTCACCCCCGATGACAGCCAGGCAGTGGGGGGAGCGCCCGAAGGAAGACCTGCACCCCATTGTAGGAGCCGGGGTGGTCTGCCCAGAATCAGGAACCTCCCTCTCCCCACCCTGGCCGGTCCTGGACCCTAAGCTCCGAGGCAAACTCAGCCGCACCCGTGAGGCAGAGTGATGACAGCCGATCTCGGCAGGGCTAAGTGTCCGATCGTTATGAATGGAGATGAAATGCATGTGTAATAGCACCAATTACCGGGCCTCATCGGTTATTCATGCGAGGCCATTACCACTGTCAGCACCCCCGACGCTGGGGTCTGGCCCACGATGCTGCCTGTTCTGCTCGGGGTGGGGGTGTGTGTGGGGTGGAGCTTCCTCCCGGAGCCCCGGGCTGAGCCAAAATCGGCGGGTGAGAGGGGACCTGGCCCCACCACCGCCTGGCAACCCCCACGCCCGATTTCCAGCCGGCTGTGGCGTGGCCGGGAACGAGGCCTCAGAGCTGCTCGCCCTCCTCCAGGGCAGCAAGGGGAGCACTGGGCCTGCTGGGAGCCCCTGGGAGCCGCGAGTGAGGTCATTAGTGATTCAGAAAAACAAGTGCAGGAAGGGCTGCCGAGGGGCGGGGCCGAGGGGGCAGAGCAGGGAAGGGAGGGAGGGAGGGAGGACCAGGTGCCCTGGCCACTCTCACCCCACAGGCCCAGACCCCGCCTGGTGCCTCCTTCTCCTGCTGCCCCAGGGTCCTCGGTGGCAAAGGCAGGCCTGTGAGTGCGTGCCAGGCACCCTCTCCGCACCGGGAGCCGCCCCGGATTGGATTCCCGCGGTGCGCACACACTTTAGCTTTTTTTTTTTTTTTAAGACACAACCGTGCCATCTGGTCCCTTCCACCCCTCACGCCACCTGTCATAGAGGAGGGCAGGGGAAGGGCTGCCACAGGTGCCCATTTCCCGGGATGAAAGCGAGGCCGGGCCTCCTGCCTCAGCTCCAAGCCCTGTCTTTCCGGCCGGCTCTCCAGCAACACGAGGGCGGGCAGCCCGCTCCTCCGGGACGGGACGGCACCTAGTGGGGCCCCTTCCCCGTCTCCCCTCCGGCTTCTCCAGGGCTGGGAGGGGCAGGAGACCTCGGCACGGCTCCTCCCAGCTTCCTGCTAACCTCGCACCCTTCCCGCTGGCAGGCTGGGGACCCCGTGCCAGAGGCCCAGGCATGCGGGCCAGCGGCCAGCCCTGCGACCAGCCTCCTCCACCAAACTCATCCTAGAACCTCGCCCTTGACCTTGATGAGAAGGTCAAGTCCCCCACTGACTTCCTGGGAGACCCCGGGCACGTGTCTTGACCTCTCTGATCCTTGTTGGTAAAATGGAAAGCTGAGCACCTCCTTGGTGCCCGACACTATTTGGGGGTGCTGAGGAACAGCAGAGGACAAAGCAAGACACCCCCATCCCTGAGACCTGACATCCTAGTGGAGGGAGACTGTCCACAGATAAAAAAAAAAAGTAAGATATGGAACATACAGAATGGAAAACCTTAGGAAGATAAAGACAGAAGGAATAAGGCGTGTGAGGGAAGGGGAGCTATCTCAAGAGGGTGGTCAGGCAAGGCCTCCAAGCCCAGGTGACATTCGAGCAGAGACTGAGGAGTGAGGAGCTGACCCAAAGAGCTGGGAGGCAGAGGGAGCAGGCTGTGCAAAGGCCCTGGGGCTACCGCATGCTGGATGCGTTGCAGGGAGGAGAGTGGCACTTCCCTTCCGGGGCTGCTCTGAGGAGTAAAAGAAATGATATTTGGCCAGTGGATAGAGCGTCGGCCTTCGGACTGAGGGATCCCGGGTTCGATTCTGATCAAGGGCATGTATCCTGGTTGCGGGCACATCTCCAGTAGGAGGCGTGCAGGAGGCGGCTGATCGATGTCTCTCTCTCTCATCATTGTTTCTAATTCTCTATTCCTCTCCCTTCCTCTCTGTAAAAAAAATCAATAAAATATATTAAAAAAGAAATGATATTTGGGCAACTCAGCACAGCGCCCAGAGTGTCTCGGGAATCTGGCACAGGCCAGGGTGGTTGGGAGGGGACGGAGAACCCGCCATCAGGAACTGAAGACGACCAATGGGGACCCCGAGGAGGAAGGGCCAAGGAGACAGATAAACAGATGGACACACGGAGACTCGGCCCGAAACCCTCTATTAAGGGTGAAGTGTAGGAGAAGAGGGACTGGAGAGCACAGCAAAGACAGTGGCAGAAGAAGATCTGGGGCTGAGGTGAGGCGCCGAGCCTTGTGGGGGAAGCAAGATCCTCGTCCCAGGAAGTGCGGGGCGGGAGTGGGCAGCCTGCAGCCAGGAGGAGGTGAGAGCTGGTGTGTCAGGTAAGGCACCTCCGAGGAGTACCTGGCCCCTGGGGCAGGGCCTGCCCTGCGAGGCCAGGGTTCCAGCCAAGAGACCTCGCTCCCCCGGGGAGCAGAACCCAGCCCACCGGCTCCCATGCCCGGAGCCAGACTCTAGCTAACCCCACCCCCTGCCAAGCCAGCACCTGGGACCCCTGGGGACTTGAGTGGCCCCAAAAGGCACACAGCCCAGCCCAGCCCCCTGGCCAAGCACGGATCCAGCCCAACAGTGCCCATCCGTGCCCCAAGCTGTCCTGCGCCTGCTCCAGCTGGTCCCCTGGCCGGGAAGGCCCCTCTTCCCTAGCTGCCTGGGTAAACACTGCCCACACGGGAGAGGTATTTATAACCCGCCTCCTTCCAAAAGCGGCTTCGGGGAGCCAAGCCGTTACCCTGCAGGCCGCCCAGCTCACCTCCCAGCTCCTCCGAGAAGCGCCTGCACACCAGCCCCAACCGGCCCGGGTAGAGGCGGGACTCAGCACTTCCTCCTCTCACCTCCCATTGGCCTTTGCATGTGAGATGGGGACACCTTGTATTGTCAGGACTATTTTCTGTCCCCGGTTTCCCTGACAGCCACCTGCGGTACCTGGCCGGGCTCTTTTCAGGAACAAGCACCACCTCGGACTCGTCTTTATATTTAGAGCCCAGCTCGGTGCTGGGCATGCAGTGAGGTGCCGGGCACGCAGTGAGGTGCCAGGCATGCAGTGAGAGCTCAGCTTGGTGCCGGGCATGCAGTGAGAGCTCAGCTTGGTGCCGGCATGCAGTAAAATGCTCAAGAAATGTTTGGTGAGTGACAGCTGCCGAGGGGGGCTGCCAGCTGCCTCCCCTGGTCCTGGAGAGCCTGTCGTGAGGAGAGATGGTCAGCCCCCCTCACTGGGGCCAGAAGTGACAGGTGTGCCAGGAACCCCTCCAGGAACCTGGGTGCTCACTCTCTGTCCGAGTCTGAGTGCTACCAGTCAGGGGCCTGGTAACCACCCCCGGGCCTGAAAGCCCCAGCAGGGCGCCGGGCAGAGGTCCTGCCAGGGAGGCTGCTCGGGCACAAGGATGGCATGAGTGTCCCGGTGCCCAGCATCCCAGGCGGACACTGTCCATGGCGGAGGGGAGAGAAGGGGGAGGGGAGGAGAAGGAGAGGGGAGAGGAGGGGTCTGGGGGCTCCCTGTTCCCAAGGCCCAGCTGCCTGACTCTGCTTTTGCCTCCTCTTCCCCCAACTCTCCCAAATAGTCCCATTTACTTTATCCCTTCCCCCCCCCTTTACACCCAACCCCCGACGGTGCCGGAAACACCTCCCCATCCGCAGACAAGATGTTCGAGAAGCAAATGTGGGGCTGTGAGAACCAGAGAGGAAACGCAGGACCAACCCAGGAGGACAGGGAGGGCCTGGGGCGGGTGGGGGCTGGGCTGGGCCCGCGGGCACTGGGCTCAGCTGGCAGGCTCTCCCTGAGGAGCCCGGCCCTCGTTCTGAAGCCTGCGTGTGGCACCGTGCAGCTGGGCCTGGCCAGGCCCCAGCTGAGAAGGCCTCAGGCAGGGGCGAGGGCCTCGGTGCCCTGCCTGCGAGAAGGTCCCTAGTCTCCTTTCTCTTTGCCCTGGGGCTGTCCTGCAGGGAGAGAACAGAGCGAGCAAGCTCAGGTGTGAGCAACCCTGGGATGGAGACGGGGCTTCCTTCGGAGGGAGATGAGCGGGAAGGGGCAGGGGAGCAGCGGACTGAGCCCCCTGTCTCCCCGGAGTCACGGGCCTCCAGCAGAAGCCGCAGGAGGTGCCGAGGCACCGGTGGAAGCAGCCGGGACTCGTGAGGTCTGTGTGACCTTGAGCCGGGCCCTCTGTGTCTCAGTTTCCTTCTCCTTAAACCAGTAACCACCTCCGCCTCGCACGGGCCAGGGGAGACACGGGAAGAAAGCAGAGGTGACACCTGCCACGTGGCGAAGGCTTAATGGCCGGGGCGGCACATCCTCCATGTAGCCGGGTGGCGGCGTGGGCAAACCTATCCAGGGACCCATTTAGCCTAATTTCACGACCAAAGGACTATCACGCCGGAGAGGGCTGATACGTGAGCCCCCAGCCCCAGGCACCTCTGCAGGCGGGTGGGGGAGGGAAGCATCCCGGGTCTCCTTCATCAGGCCTCCTGCCCTTCCCCCCTCCCACCCTGAGCAAAGGAGGCCTGACTGCAGCTCTGGATGCTGCCGTAACCACCCCAGGTCCCCCCGACTCTGGGAGCCACCCTGCCTGCCGCTGAGCCCCACTCTCCCGGGGCCAGAGACAGCGGGCAGGTGGGGGACCCCGGCACCGCCACCTCTGGGTCCAGCCACCGTGAAGGGAGCAGGGTGAACACCCCCCACACACTACCCTGAACTCAGAGCTGCCTGGGCCAGGCCGGTAGCTAGGCAACAGGCTCCCACAATGAGCTCAGCTCCCTTCCTGCTGGCGTCTGGTTTGCTCCTGTGGTTTGTACCAGAAGCCGGGGCGAAGGGAGGCCTAGGGCCGAGCCCGGCTCCCGGGGCTCCTGGATCCCGCGGGCCCTCGGCGAGGACCCCGAGGCCGCTGCCGGGGAAGGTGCAGGCACAGAGCCCGGCGTCGGAACCAGGGCTTTCTGGGAAGCCAAGAGGTGCCGCTGCAGGAAGAAGCGGCAACACGCATGGACGTGGGCTCCTCACCGGGCAGCTGGCACCGGCCACTGGCCTGGGAGCCTGCAGGACCCAGACATCGGGCACCTTCCTGGCTAACTCTCCTCCCCCCGGCACATCCCAGGGGTGCACAAAGCCTCAGGGGCAGGGAACGGGGTGGGGGCAGGCATCTTGTCCCCCTGAAAAGAGGCCTCTCCCAGACCCGGAACCACAGGCGTGAGTTCTGGTCCCAGCTCTGCCTTTTGGAAGCGGAAGAGGAACTGCCCCACAACCCTCAGACCTCGAGGGGTGAGAAAATAAGGGTCCCTTTTGACGTCACCATCTGCCTCCCCCACCCCAGGGTTTCCTGATGTCACCCCCAGGAGGTGCACACCCTCACAACCCCCACCCCAGGCCGGAGTCCCCGAACACAGCCTCCTTCCGGGGAGAAAAGCTGTTGTAATGGGAGGAGCGGGTGCTGGGGGACCGGGGAGCCCCGGCTTTGATGCTCAGCCGTCACTCCCCGACAGGCTGATCCTCTCACGGCCTCAAGCTATTAAAAGGGGGTGATACCTCCTCTGCCGATGTACTGGGGGGGGGGGGGTGGTTAAGAGGTTAGCGCAGAGCATGTGCACGGAGCGCTTGATAAATAGCTGTCGCCCGTTTTTTTAAATTCTCTATTTTCAGCCGACGGCTCTCGCCTTGGCCCAGGCTCCAGGGCCGGAGGCACGCGCCCTGGGGCAGGGGCACCGCCAAACGCCGGGACAGCTGTGCACATCAGTCTCCGGGACCGGCGGCCAGAAACGCAACGCGGGCGCGGCTCTCGGGTCAGCGTCTCTGAGGAGACACTCCGGGCTCTGAGTCCTGCCTGCCGCTGTGTGGCTTCAGTGGGGAGAAGGAGCCCTGCCTCACCCCGATCTGCAACCTCACCTGGACGCCCCGCTGATGGGGCTCTACCCCTAAAGGGCAGGGAGGTGGGCTCCTGGCAACCTCAAGGGGCTGGCCGGGCTCTGAGCTGACTCGGAGCCTCTGGGACTGGGCCACTCTGATGAGCTGAAGACAAAAATGAACTCCTTGAGGTCACAGCCCCTTGGAATCCAAGAGGGAGGAACCAGAGAAGGTGACAGCCCCCAGAGGTCCTAGCATGCTCAGAAAGAAGGCCTAGGGGTCCCCCACACACCCCCTCCCTGCCTCACTGGCTTGTCCCACCTCCATCAAGCTAAGTCTGCCGCCTGCTCCCCTGCCCCTCCCGTGGGAAGAGCCTGAATGGTCTGTACTTGTCTCTGCCAGCGGCAGGAACTGCTGGGGGAGGTTCGCAGAACTCCCAGCAGACCCAGGCCGGGGCCATGCCTGGGCCCTCACCTCCTGAACGGGTCTGGGGGTGCAGGGAAGAAACAGGGGCAGCGGACTAGCTCCACTCTCAGGCCTGAAGGTCCCTCTGGCTTCCAGGGGCTGCCCTGGGACACCCTTAGCCTGGTTTCCAAAGCTACCGAGCCCTCTGTTCCCCTTCTCTTCCAGGCAGACGAGCCCTCTACCCTGGGCTAGCCCAGCCTGGCCCCTCCCGGGAGCCCCAGCCCCAGCTCCTGCCCTCCCCCGGGGGGCTGTGGAAGGGAACCTTTCCTTCCACGACCGGCCAGCCTGAGGCCCGGCACAGGAGGCGCTGGGAGGGCACGGGGCTCCAGACTCACGAGCACGACAGCCCGGGAGGCCAGGGGTGCCAGGACCCGCTGCCCCAGCAGCAGGCGGTCCCCAGACCCCGGACATCGGTCCCCACGGACCCCAGCCAGGCCCCAGCCTGCCAGCCAGGAGGGCAGGCACCAGCCCCAGGGGCCTTTTTCAAAGAATCAAAGCCATCCTTCATGGTTGTTGTTTTCTAGCTGCTCAAGAATGTCTCCCTGTGCCCCCTCTTCCACCTAAGGGGGTTTGGGAGGGTCTAAGCCACCCCCTCACCCACCCCGTACACCCATTTCAAGCAGAACCCGGAACCAGGGCTCTCTGCAAAGCCAAGAGGTGCCGCTGCAGGAAGAAGCGGCAACACACACGGACATGGGCTCCTCACCGGGCAGCCCGACCCGGCCACTGGCCTGGGAGCCTCAGGGCCGCGACACCAGGCACCTTCCTGGCTAACTCTCCTCCCCCCGGCACAGCCCAGGGGTGCACGAAGCCTCAGGGGCAGGGAACTGGCGGGCGGGCATCTTGTTCCCCTGAAAAGAGGCCTCTCCCAGACCCGGACCACAGGCGTGAGTTCCAGTCCCAGCTCTGCCTTTCAGGAGTCGAAGAGGCCAAAGCTGAAGCTCCCAGCTCCCAGCACTGCGCCCCTGGAGGGCTTAAAAGAGGGGGCTCCCCTGGAGGCAGTGAACCTGGGGCCTGCCTCAGGGTAAGGCACTTGACACTGGTTTCTTCCCTAACCCCCTGCCTGACGCCTGACCCTGGCAGAAGGGCCTAAGTGTGCCTCTCCGGGACCCTGAGCCTGCAGAGGGGTGGGGAGAGAAGAAAGGGGGCCTGTCTTCCCAAGGGGTTGAAGAGCTCAGCTAAGGGACACCCCCCACACACACCGGCTGGGAGGGGGTGCAGCACAGCAGGCCGGTCCAAGTAGTAAGTGAAGTGTGTGCAATTTCATGACGAGGCATGCAGGGGAGGGGGCGTGTGTGCATATGTGTGTGTGTGTGTGTGTGTATGTGTGTGTGTGTGTGTGTGTGTGTGTGAGAGAGAGAGAGAGAGAGAGAGAGAGAGAGAGAGAGAGGTGTCCCTGGGGCTCATGGCACTGGAAATTGGGAGGAAAGCAGAGAAAGGTAAGGCAGAAGGGCCTGAGTGTGGCTCTCCAGGACCCTGAGCCTGCAGAGGGGTGGGGAGAAGCAGAAAGGGGGCCTGTCTTCCCAAGGGGTTGGAAGAGATCAGCTAAGGACCCCCCCACACACACCGGCTGGGAGGGGGTGCAGCAGAGCAGGCTGGTCCAAGTAGTAAGTGAAGTGTGTGCAATTTCATGATGAGGCTTGCAGGGGAAGGGGTGTGTGTGCATGTGTGTGTGCATGTGAGAGAGAGAGAGAGAGAGAGAGAGAGAGAGAGAGAGGTGTCCCTGGGGCTCATGGCACCGGAAATTGGGAGGAAAGTGGAGAAAGGTAAGTCATTTGGGGCCACGCTCCTCGCTCCTCCTTGCCCCTACCCTCCCCCCCTGCCCTCCACCTCCATGCACTTCCTCGCAGCACCGCGCCCCCCGGACCCAGCCCTCCGCTGCCACTCACCCTGGCCGCCCGGGAGGAGTAGGGATCCTCGAAGAGCGCCCACATGCGCGGCTGCCACCCGCGGCAGCTCCCGGACGCAGCGCCGCTGCCACCGCCGCTGCCAGAACCGCCAGAGCCCGCGCCTCCGTCGTGGGGCCCCAGGCGCTGCAGGGCCAGCTCCCGCTCCTCGTCGCCGGCCTCGTCCCCGGGCCCCGCGCCCCCACCGCCGCCGCCGTCCGGGCTCTCGAAGATGTCCAGCGCCTCCTCGGCGTCGCGGTGCTGCCGGTAGGTCATCCAGCAGCAGGGCTCCACGTCCGTCTCGTCGATGCCCCAGAAGGTGAGCTCCTCCTCGAAGAGCGGCCCGCACACGTCGGCGGGGCAGTGCAGCTTGCCGGTGCGGTAGTAGTTGAGCACGTACGCGAACACGCCCGGGTGCCGGTCGAAGAAGAACTCGCAGCCTCTTTCTCCTCCTCCTCCACCTCCTTCTCCTCCGCCGCCATCGGACTCGGACCCGGGCCCCGCGCCCCCGCCGCCGCCCGGGTCGGCCAGCCAGGCGAGGCGGGTGCCGGGCAGCGTGCGCAGGGTGCTGCGGTAGGTCTCATGGCGCGTGCCGCCCACGTTGATGACGATCTTCTCCGACGCCTCGCCCTTGGCCATCTCCTCCTTGAGGCATGTTTTGGACGGAGGCTTGTTGCCCGACTTGCGCCCGCGGTAGGAGGACACGCACACCGAGCTGATCATAAGCGGCGCTGCGGGGCTCCGGCTCGGGGCGGCCGCTGCCCTCCAAACACCCTTCCCGAGGCGGCGGCGGCGGCGGCGGCGGCGTCAGGCCGGGAGGAGGCGGCGGGGCGGGGGGAGGCGGCTGCGAGGAGGCGAGGAGGCAGGAGGCGAGGAGCGGGCGGGAGGCGGGAGGCGGCTGCCCTGCCCCTGGCTCCCCCCTTACACCCCCGGGGGCGCGGCGCGGGGCGGGAGGAGTTGGGTTTCTCGGGTGCACAGGTGGTTGGGGCTGGGGTTGGGGTTGGGGCTGGGACTGGGGCACGCAGCGCCGGGGAGGGAGGGAGGCTGGCACCCCAGCGCGGGGCCGGGGTGAAAGGGGAGCCGGGGGAGCGCACACGCGCGCACACACGCGCGCAAACACACTCTCAGACGCACACACTCACACGCAAACACACACACACGCGCGCACACTCACACACACACACTCACACGCACACAGACACTGAGGACCGGACGCTGCTCCCCTTCCCCCCAAAAAAAAAAGACCCGGAGGCGCACAGCCCAGGGGGGCGCACGCACGGCGAGGCTCGGGGCGCGCGCGCACACTCACACGGGCCGCCCCAGGCTCTCCGGCCGCACCGAGCCCGGGAGCGGCGGCGGCGGCGGTTGCTTTCCCGCGGCGGCAGCGGCAGCAACAAGTCCTCCGGGGCCGGGGCGACGCTCTCACGGCCGCCGGGGCTGCTCGGGGCCGGGCTGCGGGCGGTCAGCGCGCGGCGGCGGCATGTGGCCTCCGGCCCCCCATTCACAAATCCAGCGCCGGCCCCGAGGGCGCGCGGGCGCGGCGGAGACCGGGCGGGCGGGGCGACGCGGGGCGAGGCGGCGGCAGGAAAACAAGCCTCCGGCCCTGCGTCCGCGGCTCGGCTGGGCACGGGGGGCCTCAGACGGGGCGTCCTGCGCGGCGCCGATCCCGGGGGGCGGCGGTGCTCCGGGCAGCGGGGCGGCGCTCGGCCCCGGCGCGGCCGCGCGGCAGCGGACACCTGCAGGCTCTCCGGGCGGCGGCTCAGCGGGAGCCTCAGCGCAGCGCCCCGGCGCCCGGCTCCTGGGATCTGGCGGCGCCGGGAGCCACGCCATCCACGCGTCGGCCCATCTCCGGGCGGGGCGCCGGCCTTGGCTCGCGCGGCGGGGGGCGGGCGGGAGGCGGCCTAAGGCGAGGGGCGGGGGCGCGGGCGAGGTCTCGGTGATCCCGGGGGCTCCTCGCCTTTCCCTCCAGCGACGCCCGCGGACACGGCCGCTCTCCGGTGGCGCCTTTTCCTCTGGGCCCCGCCTCGCCCCGGCGCGCCCTCCGCGGGGCGGGGCGGGGCGGGGTGGGCGAGGCGCGGCGCGGGGCCGAGCCGGCTTCGCTGCAGGGTCCCGGCGGCCCGGATCGCTCAGCCTCTCGCCGCCGAGCCTAGCCGAGCCGAGCCCAGCAGCCCCGCCGCGGCGCGTAACCCTCTCGCCGCCGGCGCCCCGCCGAGCGCGCCGCCCTGCGCGCCTCCGCTCGCCCCCCTCCGTCCCGCCTCCCTCTCCCCCGCACCCAGCCCCGCAGCTCCGCCCCCTGCAGCCCCGGGGGTGGCCGCGGAGCGCGCTCACCCCTGACCTCTCACCTCCGCTCGCCCCCCACCTCCCCGCCCCGCGGGGCGCATGGTTGCGGTTCCGTTGCGGCTGGCGGGAGGCGGGGGAGGAGAGCGAGTGGAGGGAAGGTGCGTCTTGGAGGAGACAGCCCCCTCCCTCCGGCGGCTCCGGGCTCCGTGCTGGGGCCTCCTGACCACTCCAGGCTCTGCCAGGCCCAAGATGCCCGTGGCCTGGGCGCTCACCGTGTCTGCCACCCTCACCAGAGCCCCTCTGGTGGCTCCCGACAGTGGGAGGGCCTGGAAGATGACTCTAAGTGACGCCTGGGCCTGGGGACACGCAGGAGGTGCGCCCCCGGCCTTGGGACCCCCTCCTGGTCCTGCCCCGGGCCCTGCCTTTGGCCTGGATGCCCCCCCTCCTCGCGCCTGCCCCTGAGAACTTGTTTGCTAAGTGACTGCGAAGCGGCCGTGCCCAAAACATTGGGCACTGACAGTGTTGACTGGCCTCATCCCAACAGCAATTCCCAGATTCGTTTGTGTTTAGGTCCAGAACCTCTTAATCTTTAAATTAAACCTGTTTTTTAAAAATAAATCCGTTTCAGGCCGCCTCCATATATATATCTGTCTGGAGGAGGTCAGGAGGATCTTAAGGCGGAAATGCAAGGGAGGGACGCACCTGCCCTGCACACCTGTGCACCACCAGGGGGGTCTCCGCGTCAGGAGTGCCTGGCCATCATCCTGGGACGACCAAGACAAGGGCCCGGTGCAAGTTCAAGGGATGCTTAGAAGCAAAAGTCTCATTAAGAATGAAATCAGGCCGAAACCGGTTTGGTTCAGTGGATAGAGCTTCTGTCTGCGGACTGAAGGGTCCCAGGTTCCATTCCGGTCAAGGGCATGTACCTCGGTTGCAGGCCCATTCCCGGTGGGGGGCATGTGGGAGGCAGCTGATCGATGTCTCTCTCTCATCGATGTTTCTAACTCTCCCTCTCCCTTCCTCTATGTAAAAAATCAATAAAATACATTTTTTTTTTTAAAAAAAAGAATGAAATCAGAAGAGAGAGACAGAAAAAAAAAGAATGAAAGCAGAGCTCAGCCAGCGTGGCTCAGTGGCTGAGCATCAACCTATGAACCAGGAGGTCATGGTTCGGTTCCCAGTCAGGGCATGTGCCTGGGTTGTGGGCTGGATCCCCAGTGTGGGGAGTGCAGGAGGCAGCTGATCAATGATTCTCATCATTGATGTTTCCCTCTCTCCTCCCTTCCTTTCTGAAATCAATAAAAAATATATATGTATATATAAAAGAATGAAGTCAGAAAACCAAAATAACAATACCGGTTTGCCGCTCTGTTGATTAATGAGTTTGCCGACCACTGATCTATACTGATACGCAGAGGAGGTGGGTACCATCTGGACCGTAGTCAGAAACACACAGTCACTGGCAAACCTTTTTGCATCTAGCCCCCAACCCCTCTGGCGTGATGTCTGCATTTGAGGGTTCAGCTGGCTGAGTTTGCTGCGGCAACAAAGACAAACCCCCAAGGTGACTTGGAAGAGAAGACCCGGGCCTGGCCGGACGCTGGAGAGAGGGAGGAAGAGCCATAGTGAGGAAGGCAATGAACCGACGGTGATGAAGAGCTGGACAGTCCTGTCTGGTGGGGTACCTCTCCCCCACCTCCCAATCTTCACGCTGCCTGAGCTCAGTCATCCCAGAAGGAGAGGTGGAAGCCGACCCGACTCCTGAGTCTCTTGCTCATTCAATGAGTATTTCTTGAGCGCCTACTATGTGCCTGAAGCTGTTCCAATAAAATGAAACCCCCTCCCCACCCCCATACTCGCCCTAGTAACCCTCTGCCTCTTGGAGCTTGCATTCTGTGGTGTTTGCAGATGGTGTTCCAGTCCCCCAAGACCTTGGCATGTGGGGAGCTGGGTGGAGGGAGACAGCCTTCGGGGTGGGAAGGAGCCCTGGAGGGGAGGTCAGAAAGCTGGGGTGGAGGCCGAAACCGGTTTGGCTCAGAGGATAGAGCGTCGGCTTTCGGACTGAAGGGTCCCAGGTTCGATTCTGGTCAAGGGCATGTACCTTGGTTTCGGGCATATCCCCAGTGGGGGATGTGCAGGAGGCAGCTGATCGATGTTTCTCTCTCATGGATGTTTCTAGCTCTCTGTTCCTCTCCCTTCCTCTCTGTGAAAAATCAATAAAATGTATTAAAAAAAAAAAAAAAAGAAAGAAAGCTGAGGTGGAGGTTAGGGGAACCGGGAAGAGCCTAGGAAATCAGAAGGCCCGGCCTGGGAGAGGCAGCGGGAAAAGGTGCCCTGGGTGGAGGACCCCCGATTCCCTGCACTGATGGGCTCCCGGCTGGATCGGAGAGCTCAGGCCTTCTGCAGAGAAGGCCTCACCATTTGCTAAAGGTTTCATGTTGGAGCTCTGCGCTCACCTGTCACTGGGCCTCTCTGGAATTTTCCGGGGGACTGAGTATGCCGCAGATGGCATCACAGGGCTTGTCCCCCGCTCCGTTCTGTGTGGATGAGGTCATGCTATTTCCCCAAAGCCCAGAACCCGGGGAGGGAGGAGAGCCCCCTGCCTGCCTGCCTGCGGTGTGTGTCTGCTGTGGACGGGTGGGTGCTGCCCCCTGGTGGTGCTACGAGACCCTGCACCAGCCCTCACACCAGCTGGGGGCTGTGGTGGTGAGAAAAAGGGGGCTAAAAAGCCCGGGGTGACCCCTGATTCTGGATTTCCCGTCAACCCCAGGGCCTCATGCCTCCCTGGCAGCATAGCCCCCCAAATGGGACTCTGCCTGCTCCCCCCTTTCCCCTTCCTCGAGACCTTGCTAACTGACAGGTGTGCGCAAAACTCCAAAGCAGTCAAGTTGGCCGTTCCTAAATCTGGGTTCCCTTCGCTCCATCACCCCCGTTTCCCCACCTCTGTCCCTGGGGCTGCGGCATCTCCCGGGGGTCAGGAAGGAGCATCTGTCTGGCAGCCAGTTCAGGCGGAAGTGTCAGCCACAGGGCCGTCCTCCCTGGGAGTAAAAGTATGGCCAACGCCGGGGGGAACCGGGTTTGATTCCCGAGCGACACGGACGGGGCTTTTCAAACCTGTCGAGTCTCCAGAACCCCTCCACTCAGCCCCTCGTTCTCAGAGCTGAGGCTGAACCCACTGGTGGGGGGCTCAGCTGCTTTGGGGTGACAGGAGCCATCCAATCTCTGCTTTGGGCCCTGCTTGTTTTGAGGGGGCTCCAGGCCTAGAAGCGGGTTCCCTAGCTGCCAAGGCAAGTCCTGTCCATTGTGGGCACAGAGCCTGTTGCTGGGTTCAATCCCCGCCTCCCCCCCTACCCCCCCACCCTTCCCGCCTGAGGACACGTCCAAGAATCAACCAATAAATGCTTAAGTAAGTGGAACAACAAATCGACGTTCCTATCTCCTTCCCTTCCTCTCTCCCAAAACAAAATCAATTATAGACATGAGTGTGTGTTCGAGGACTAGTCTAACCCACCAAGGAGTTATTAAGTGATGGAGGAGAGGGGACCAAGCTCCGGAGAGAAGGGTTTTCCTGCCACCTGCTGGCCGCTCCTGGAACAACACTGTCTCCTCCGGCAGGAGAAGGAAATGGAGTGTGTGTGTGGGGAGGGGAGGGGAGGAACCTTGGCTGGCAGCTCATTTCAGGCTGGAGTGGGATGCCTTCAGGGGGATGGGGGGGGTAAGGAGGGAGGGCCTTCCCCCTCCCCCAGAGCCAGTCTGTGCTCCTTGAGGGCGAGGCACAAAGCCGCACTCCCCCCACCCGCAGCTCCTTGGGTGCTTAATAAACACTTGGGATTGAAATTTGAGAAATGCATGATGACAAATCCCGTCGTCTTTACCTTCTGCTTGAGAGAAGGGCCGCTCCCTCACGCTTAGAACATGGCCTGCTCCAAGGAACCCTGCTGCCCTTTCCCTGGCTCTCACCCTGCCCAGCCCCAGCCCTTCCCTGAGGCGGGTCTCCACGCCCCACCCCCACCCCCGACCCCTCACCCCTCACCGAGCTGGCAGGCAGAGCTCTTCCTGGCAATAGGCTCAACGCCCTGTCAAAGCCCCAAAAGTGGACACCAAACATCGTCCTCACATCCATGGAGCGGCCTGTTCCTCAAAGGGACAACCTGGACGACAAACCCCGGCCAGCAAGCCGATCCTTGTGGAGCCAAAACCCCTGGAGGCAGGTCCCTCACAGACTTCCCAGCTGCAGAGGTCATGGTTTGAGGCCCGGTCAGGGCACAGGCCCGGATTGCAGACTCGATCTCCAATGTGGGGCGTGCAGGAGGCAGCCGATCAATGATTCTCTCTCATCACTGATGTCTCTCCCTCTCCCTTCCTCTCTGAAATCAATAAAAATATATTTTAAAAAAATTCTGTCTCCGGCCGAGACCGGTGTGGCTCGTTGGATAGAGCGTCAGCCTGCGGACTGAAAGGTCCCAGGTTTGATTCCGGTCGGGGGCATGTACCTTGGTTGTGGGCACATCTCCACAGTGGGGCGTGCAGGAGGCGGCTGATCGATGTCTCTCTCTCATCGATGTTTCTGACTTTCTCTCTCCCTTCCTCTCTGTAAAAAAATTAATAAAATATTTAAAAAATTGAAAAAAAAATTCTGTCTCCGGCCAAGGCTGGTTTGGCTCAGTGGATAGAGCGTCGGCCTGCGGACTGAAAGGTCCCGGGCTCAATTCCAGTCGGGGGCATGTGCCTTGGTTGTGAGCACATCTCCAGTGGGGGGCGTGCAGGAGGCAGCTGATCGATGTCTCTCTCTCATCGATGTTTCTAATTCTCTATCCCTCTCCCTTCCTCTCTGTAAAAAATCAATAAAATATATATATTTTAGAAAATTCTGTCTCCGGTTGGCTGAATTCATAGTCGGGAAACCCACGGGTGGGAAGGGCCAGCTGTACATTTATCGGGGAAAACCCACGTATAAGTGGTGCTGTCCAGTTCAAACCCGTGCTGTTCAAGGTCAACTGGTCCTCCTCCGCCAGCTGCTGCGAACATCCAATGGGAGTGGAGGTGTAGAGTCCTCGGAGGCCCAGAGGCCTGCTGTAAGGACACCCGGACATTCTTGGGGAATAAATACACCTCCCTCCTCCCCCTAACCCCCCAAGTCCCAGCCAGCCACACCCACATCCCCCACAGCCCCCACCCCAGCTATTACCCCAGCGCTGGCCCATCCCGTCCCTGACCCTGGCAGGTCAGAAAGGCACGAGGGGGGTGGTAAGAACAGACACTTTATTGCACACCACGGGGGGCGGGGAGGAGGGAAGAAGGGGGCTCCAGGGTGACAGTGCCTCGTCCCCTCCCCTGGGCCGAGTGGCCGTGAACTTGCCGCAGGGCCTAAAGCGATGCTCGCCGTGTGCACTTGGGCCTGTACCAAGCTGAGCTCGGGGTGAGGAGGGTCCCCTCCCCAGCCCCAGTCAGTAGGCCTCGGGAAGAGACAGTCTGGGGGCCTCGTGGATGGATGCTCAGGGCGTGAGGTGCCTTCCCACAGGTTCAGTCTCCTCTTTGGGGGGAGGCAGTGGCAGGGGTGTGGCTGGGAGGAGGGCAGGGCAGCCGCTCCCCTAATACTGCAGCCTTGCTGGCCTGGGACCACCCAGCTTCGGCCCCCCCCCCACCCTGCACTGGGAAAGCAACAGTCTCCGCAGGATTATTGCTGGAGGGCAAAGCCAAGCTCAGGGGTATCTACCTGTGCGCCCCACTGCCGGCCCGCGCCTCCGGGCCCGGGGCTGCGAGCTGCCTCAGCCGACTTGGTTCCCTGAGCAAGAAGCTGGTGATCAGGCTGCGGGACCAGGGGACCGGGGGGACTCTCTCAGGCGCACCCCCAACCTGGAGTCACGGTCTCCTGCGGTGCTAGCGGGGGTTGGGGACCCTGTGCAGGGAGGCAGGCCCACTTCCTGCTCCCCCAGGCCTGGATCTGCCCCCCTCAGAGGCCCCCACCTGCCCCAGCCTCGCCCCACTCAGGAGTGAGCAAAGGTGGGTGTGGACGGTGCAGGCAACAGCCAGCAGGTTCCCCTCTGAACACGGTCAGGACCGTCTCCGAGACAAATGCAGGGCGGGCCGCTGTGAGGGTCCCTCTTGCTGGGGGGGGGGTGGTCTCACCCGCTTTCAGAAGCCCAGACTTGTGTCAGGATGAAGGTCTCGTGACTCCCGTGGGGACAGCAAGAAGGTGACTGGAAAATGAACTGGGGGGGGCTCCTTCCCCCCAAGGCCTCTCCCTCCTGCCCTGTTTCTGGGAGCCCGGGTGGGGGTGTCCCCAGCAAGGATGGGCTGCTTTCCCCACGGCCTGGCTGAGAGGAGGGGCGGGCAGGGAGGGCAGCGGGGTCTTCGGGACGTGGGGGACGCTGGGGTTTACAAACCCGCACCCACACACACGAGCACCCACGTAGGTGCACACATCACACACGCACACGCACACGCACCAAGCTCCGGGCCCTACGACTAACACAGCAGAGGGAGGGAGCCGGGCAGGCCCGGCCCCAGCAGAAGGCAAGGCGGGCAGCAGCCCGCAGGGACCACGCCCCAGCCCCGGGCCCCGCCCACAAGCTACAAAATTAAAAATATATCAAATATACAATGAAAATAGATCTGTGCAGCACTGAGGGTGAAGAGTCCAGCGGCCACAGTAGGTGGGGTTGTCCTTTAACAGCATTTACACCCACATGTACAGATTGCATATACGAGAGAAAGAGGACACACAGGAGCGTATGGAGGGCGTCTCTCCTGGGCCTGGCGCTTCCTGCCGCGGAGGTGGGGGTGCTATCAGGGGAGGGGCCGAAGGCTCACGTCTCTGGGGAGATGGGGGATCCCTCTCCCCTCATAGGAAGGGCAGGAGGGCTGAGGCCAGAAAGGGGAGGAGGAGGGGGTGAGTGAGGGAGATTGTGGGGCAGGGGGGATGGATCCCCAGGTAAAGGGGGAGGAAGAAACTAAGAGGCAAAGGAGGGAACCTGGGCCTAGTCTGCCCTCCCCTGGTCCCCCAGTGCTGAGAGCAGTCAGAATCATTAGTGACCCAGGCCTGGGTACTCCCTGCCCACCACAGCTCTCAAAGAGGTTTGCTGTCCCACCCAGTTTTCCTTCCTTCCTACCTACCTTCCATCCATCTATCCTTCCATTGGTCCATCCATCCATCCACCCACTCACCCATCCATCATCCATTCATCCATCCATCCATTCATCCTTCCATTGGTCCATCCATCCATCCATCCATCCTTCCTTCCATTGGTCCATCCATCCATCCATCCTTCCATTGGTCCATCCATCCACCCATCCATCCTTCCATTGGTCCATTCATCCATCCACTCATCCACCCACCCATCATCCATCCATCCATCCATCCATCCACTCACCCATCCATCATCCATCCATCCATCCATCCATCATCCATCCACCCATCCTCCCACTGGCCCATCCATCCATCCACCCATCCTTCCATTGGCCCATCCATCCATCCATCCATCCTTCATCCACCCATCCTCCCACTGGCCCATCCATCCATCCACCCATCCTTCCATTGGCCCATCCATCACTCCGCAGACATTGGTCCTATTCCAGGATAGGCTGGAAGGGAAGAGTGGGGGTGGGACACAGACACCCAGCCCTTCCCGTTGGCAGCTTCAGTGTCCACAGCACTGTCTGTGGCCCCGACCGCCACGGGCTGGGGAGCTGTGCTTCCGTAACACAGGGGAGTGGCGGCCTCAAAGGGCAGTGGGATGACCTCTTCCCCAGGTGCCAGGCTTCCTGGACAAGGGCCCCGAACTCCAGGAACCCCATTCCAGGGAGAAGCTGCCGCTGGAGAGAAAGTTGGGTCCAGGGTGAGAGGCGGGGAGGGATGTGCTTTTTGCAGTTGTGCTCCTAACCACCGAATTGTGCTGCGGACGAGTGTGCTCTGGGGCTCAGGAGAAGGCTGGGGCCACCGCTCGGCTCCAGGAAGTGGGGAGGGGAGGGGACAGGGAAGCTAAACCCCAGTGGAGGCGTGAGGGGTTCAGACGGAGGCATGGCCGCCCAGGCAGGATGCAGGACACCCCCCCCCACTACCACCCAGGCGCGGCCCAGGACATCGGAGGTCCCCACCCCAAGCTGAGCCCGGGTCCTGGCACCTCGGTCCCCTTCCCCGCCTTCAACCAGGCAGCCTCTGGGATACCCCACTCCATCCCTCCCCGGTGGCTGTCACCACTCCCCCATCTGGCAGCACAGAGGCTCCGACACCAAGATCAGATGAGGGGAGAGGAGGAAGGGGTGACCCTGAAAGTGGCCCCTGGGTGTCCCCCGAAAGGGGCGTCAGCACTTCTGACCGCCCCAGCTCCTCGGCTGCCACGTGGTGCCAGGATCTCGGAGGGTCAAAGGATGCAGCCCCTTCCCCCCCTCTCAGGTCTGGGGTGCTGGCCGGGCGGGCGGGGCGGGCGCTGGCTGGCTGGCTGGGGGGCGGTGGGCGCGGGGCGGGCGCGGAGGGGGGCAGTGGTCACAGCTCCGATTCCGGGGTGCTGGCCAGGAGGTAGCCGCTCCCGTAGCGTCCGTTGGGGTTGCCGGCGGCGGCGGGCTCCAGGGGCGAGGGGCCGCCGGGCCCCAGGTAGGAGCGGTGGGCGGGCATGGGCGAGGGCGCCTCGCTGGGCGCCTTGCTGAGGATGAAGCGCGTCTCGTCGTTCTCCTCCAGGTTGGACATGTCCTTCATCATGCGGCCCTTCTTGTAGGACACGGACAGCGTGTTGGAGCCGTCCGACAGCAGCCGGAAGTGCCTCAGCACGAACACCACGGGGATGGGCAGGGTCGCCACGACGATGAGGACGATGAGGAGCGCCAGGGCCCAGTCGGGGAAGTACACGTAGTGCTCGGCGGCCTGGGGGCGGG
>PVJN01035762.1:0-21892 GCA_004026805.1 Lasiurus borealis | reverse complement strand
CTGTGTAGGGGCCCTGGGCAGAACATGTGCTTTGTTGTCAAAATGCTCGGAGAAGTGCTGGCACCTGCTCTAATCCCAGCCGGTCCTGCCCAGCCAGAGCTGCATGGGTGCTCTCATAATGCATGGGCACTCCCCCCCCCCCCTTTGGCTGTCTCTTGAGTGAAGATCAGATAGAACATACTCAGATATTTTAAACTCTGCCTCAACACAAACATCATGGGGACAGAGTATTGAACCACAGATTTCCCATGAATAGGTTGTACTCTCATGAATGAGTCACTGGACATATTCTGGACCCAAACTTCTGATCTTTGAAATAATGGAGCCCAATCAGCTCCATTATTTCAAAATTTAACGATTGCTTTTGACTCTTCTTTTGTTTAAAGTGTTTTGGAAACGACTTGTTTTGATTTTTTCCAAACCCACTCATGAAAGATCTGAGAATGACCTGAAGAATGTCTCTTTCAGAGAGAGAGGGTTGTCTTGCTGTTGGTGACCAGCAAGGCATTACACTCCAGTGTAATCATCCGACAAGTATTTTAACTATAGTGTTAAAATCAGTGGCAACTTACACAATTCAAAAGCACACATAGATATCCCAAAACATCTCAGTAGTGATCCTTCAGTGAGTGATCAAGCTCAGTTGATCATAGATAACTAAGATGACTCTATTGCCCCCCAAAACCCCATTTTTTGGTATCTAAAGAGCGACACATGCCATTTCCCCCGATGCCTTCCTCTTCGGTGAGCTAACACTTCTTTCCTGTCCTGCAGCTGTGTGAACCACACCCCAGCTCTTCGGATCTGGATAGAGGCCATGAAGCAGGACCCCACGGTGTGTGCTCTTCTCATAGATAAGAACATTTTCATGGGCTTCTTGAATCTCTATTTTCAGAACCACCCCGATGCCTTTGACTATGGGCTGAATTGCTGAGCCCCATGGTCCACCCCTTCACCACCCAGAATTCCCAAGCATGTCAGGACACTGTACCGGGAGTTGTTTGGGTGGGTCAATCAATCTATCTTTTTTTTTCTTTGAGGTTTCTAATAAACATGGAGACAGAAAAGGTATGCTTTCTGGGAATCACTGACTCCTCGAGCCCCTAGCTTCTAAGGATTATCTGGAAATCCAGTGCCCAGTGCACATTTTAGGCACATCCTGGCTCCTTGGTCTTTGGCTCCAGTTTGACCTCCAGATTATTGATGCTGATGTTGATGCTGAAGGCCTACCCATCGCTGGCTTTTGTCACTATAGACATCCTCCACCACCTCCCCGGTGGGAGGAAAGGTAGAGAGGAAAAGGAAGAAGAAAACACTCCACATCCAAATATTATCCACTTGGCAAATGCAAGCTGCAGCCCACGTGGGTGAGCATGAGTATCATTGTCATTCGCGTTTTGGCTGTGGGCCTGGGAGACACGGGGGGTCCCGTGACTGAAAGAATTCCAAAGCAGGAAATGAAACAGCCGTTATCACCCTGGGCTAAAGACGTCAGAATTTTACCAGTGCTGTCGGGGCTCACGATGGCTCACAAAATGTTCTGTAGCCAACATCCTGCCTTAAAAAAATACACACACCCCAAACCCAGGCCCAGGCAAAGGTCACTCTGCTGGATATGCGTCACAGGCTCTTTCAGTTCATTGCAACAAACACCTCCCGTTGCCTGTTGTGTACCAAACCCTGGGACATCTGCGTGATAAGATGACAAAGGTGCCAAAACCGGTTTGGCTCAGTGGATAGAGAGCATTGGCCTGCGGACTGAAGGGTCCCGGGTTCGATTC
This sequence comes from Lasiurus borealis, assembly GCA_004026805.1. Taxonomy (NCBI): domain Eukaryota; kingdom Metazoa; phylum Chordata; class Mammalia; order Chiroptera; family Vespertilionidae; genus Lasiurus; species Lasiurus borealis. The sequence goes on along the minus strand of PVJN01035762.1, from coordinate 20,111 downwards.
CGGTCAGGGGCATGTACCTTGGTTGTGGGCACATCTCCAGTGGGGGGCGTGCAGGAGGCAGCTGATCGGTGTCTCTCTTTCATTGATATTTCTAACTATTCTTCTTCCTTCCTCTCTCTAAGAAATCAATAAAATACATTAAAAAAAAAAAAAGATGGCAAAGGTGACAAGGACATGGGAGCCCAGGGTCCCACCACTCATTTTGGTTGGGATGTTAAGTCTGGTGTTTTGGATCTGCTTGTCTTGCTGAGGGAATGCTGGTCTCAGCCTGATAGGCTGGCTCAGACAGCCGAAGGTGACAAAGAGATCAGAAGAATGGCTTGATGTGCCGGCAGGTGTCTTAGGCGTGGGACGGGCCTGTCCAATGTCATCTTGTCTCAGGGTCTAGGGATCAGCCTGCGATCCTGTTAGCCTAACTTTTCCCAGCCTCCCGCCAGGCTGAGACCAGCAGCAGCAGGAGTGATGTTGTGAATTGTCGTTGCCCACAGAGGAACTGTCTGCTGCCCTTGCCTCTGACTCAGCCCAAACCAGCCTCCTTTCTCCCCACGGCTCAGCCTGGCCTGGCCATCTGCTGCCTCTGGTGTGTTTTGACTCATGTAAATAGTTACCAGTGTGACTCCGTGCCAGTTGGACAGAAGCAATCCTGCTTAGCGAGGTGGCCTGGTCTGCCATTGCAGGCGCCACATGACCGGGGCCATCTGCTGCACCGTCTTCTCAGGATGGGAGGCCTTGTTGCCATGACACCCAAGCCAATGCAGAGTGACATCTTTGAGTCACATTTTCCTGGGATCTTTGCTCGGTTTCTGTGGCCTCTCCAAGGACGTGGGGACTGATCAGTCCTTGCAGGTACAAATGCCGTGTGCTGGTGAGTGTTTAGCATGGGACCAAAACTACTGTCAGTGCAACAGATAATAGTATGTCTCTGAGGGCCAAAACCAAGATGTTCTCTGTTGGGGCTCCGCATACTAATTTGGGAGGCTTGAAGCACCAAGAAATAAAGCATGGAGGAGAGTGCTTGTGGGAAAGGCTGCAGGCCGGCAGCCCACAGCCCACAGCCCAGTTTGGGATTTGAATGCCTTTCTGCCAGCTGTGTTCTCTGCATTTTGCCAGGATCACCTACACTGCCTTCCACCTTCTAGACTCTCTCTCTCTCTCTCTCTCTCTCTCTCTCTCTCTCTAGCCACCCATCTGACCCACAAAAGCAGTGGTTCTCAACCTTTCTAATGCCGCGATCATTTAATGCAGTTCCTCATGTTGTGAATCATAATGTAAATACCTGTGTTTTCTGATGGTCTTAGGCGACCCTGCTAGTGGTTCTCAACCTGTGGGTCACTGCTGTAGAGCCTAAGACCATCAGAAAACAGGCCACAACCCACAGGTTGAGAACCGCTGCACAAAAGGATCTGAGTTGTTAACCTCTGGATGAAACTAGGATTTAGCCAAGAGAAAAGAGGAAATTAATATTCCATAAAGAGCTTTTAAAAATAATTTTTTATTGATTTCTGAGAAGTGGAAGGAGAGAGAGACATCAGTGATGGGGGAGAATCATTGATAGGCTGCCTCCTGCATGCCCCTCACAGGGGACTGAGCCCATAACCCAAGCATGTGCCCTGACAGGGGAATGAACTGTGACCATCTGGTTCATAGGTTAACACTCAACCACTGAGCTACACCGGCTGGGCATAAGGAGCTTTTTAAAATACCACTTATTTTACAGGGAGAGGGGAAGAAATGCATCCAGGTAATAAAAATACAATGAAAAAGAATAGGAGGTGTTGCTTCTCCTGCCTCAGAGATAACCACTTGTAATAATGGGTATATATCTTATAAAAGCATGTTAAATTTAAGGAATGCAGGTGAAAGCTGTCCTCTATAGCTTGTAGATTGGAAAAACAGAAAAATAGCTTCATCCACAGACAGCACTTGAAAGAGCCTCATTGTCACCTGATCCATGACCAGAGGACACTGGGTAGAGCTGCCGTGGAGCCATGTGGACCGAGTCCAGTTACATCCTGACATGGTGGGGGTGGGAGGAGGTGGCCAGGACAGGTGGCAGCGGTGGTAGGAGAGCAGGGAGGAGATGGTACTAAATGTTACTTGAAATTCCTTCTACATTTCTCCAATCTCAGACAACAAAGTGTTAGAGTGGATTAATTGAGTTACTAGGTACACTAGTAAACCATGAACATCAAGAGGAATGTGCACCACCAACCTCCATGGCCCTGAGTCCGGCTCTACCTAAGCCGCCTGCTGTCATCTCTGGGGTTGGGGGAATATATGAGCTGGCTCATCCTTCACTGGGAGACTTTGGGGTTGACCTGCAGGTTCAAACCCTGGGGGGCTGGTTCAGCACTAACATAACTTTTGGGAGTGACCCAAGGTCACTGTCAGCCTTTTGGGATCCAACCACTGTCCCAAGAGACCTTTGGTCTAACATAGCTCAGTCCACTCTTCAGGAATAGGTGAGCAATGAGGTGGGGGAGGAGGGGCTGGGTGAGTCATCTTAGGCCAGCTGGGAAGAGGCCCAGGGTTGGCTTGGGATAAGTGGCAGGAAGTGGGTCTTTGCTTTCTATTTCTAGCTTACATAGTTTCCCTAAAAGAAACCTAAAATATCACTGATTGGTTGCGTTTAAAGAAACAGATGGGATAAAATTTTCCCTGTTCTCCGACCCCATCCATGCCCTGCCAATCTCAACTTGCTCTCTGAAGACCTAGCTTTTCCCGTCAAGAAAAGTGGAAATATCTCTGGGCCTTTTTGAGTATTATGTGGCTGCATTTTGTTGGGAGATAGTTTGTTGTTGACAGTTTTATTTCCAGCTTAAAGGAACACCAAAGCTATGGAAAAACGCATTTCACCTGTAGTGCAGGGGCCCCACAGCGTGCAGGAGGCAATTAGCCAGCCCTGGGCTCAGATGAATGGACACAAGCATTTGGGGATGGAATGACAATTGCTTTGGATTTTCTTTGCGGGGGTTCTTCACATGTTCCCATGCATAAGGGAGCAAAAACTATGACAACTCCCAAGCCATGCGGGGCTCAGAGCCACATCCTTTCACCTTCAGTTACCAACACCCTTCATTGTTCTCTGACTTATTTTGTGACCATTGGCCTTGTCTTCCCAATGGACTCATTTTCTTGGGGACACAGTCCTTGTCTTAAACTTCTGTTCCCCACATTGGGCATGACCCAGGGTAGAACATGACCTGTATTTGGTTAAAAATACCCTTTTTTCACTCTGGCGTCATGATGATTGAATAAATCCCAGGCAATTGTTTATTTTTATGGTCACATGGTTGGTGGTGAATCCATACACAGTATGTAGTTGAGTACAGAATACGTATAGAAATTACCAGGAGAGGAAGAATCTCTTAAAGCCAGCTTTATGCCTGCAGAGTTGTTTACAATAGAAAAAAAAAAGGCAGAGGGGCACTTAAGTGTTCCTCAGTAGAGGAAGTTGGGTAAATTCGGGACCATCCATACATATAGGGAGATAGTAAGCAGCTATTTTAATAAAATGATAGAGGCCAATGTCCATAAAAGATATCCAAGAAAAGTTAGAATGTATGATGCAATTTATGTAAATAAAAACAAAAGGGATGTATCCATGCACATGATACACACAGAAAAAAATTTGGACGTACATACAAGAAGCCTCATCCTGATTATTGCTGAGGAATGGACTGGGGTCAGGAGTGGGAGCTTTTATGTGTTACATTTTCTGTCAGTGGTTGAAAATCTTTTATCATGACAGCACTGTCTTTATTTTTAAAAAGTTAGAAAACCAAGCTATCTTTGGATGGCAATGGGAAAAGTTAACTCTAAAGAGTGCCCTCCAGGGTGGTAGATGGGTCCAGGCAGGAGGGTGATGTGGGTGGGGATGAGGCGAGTTGAAGGAGTTGAAGGCACACATTTCCTTTACCGTGTGGTTCTTGGCTCTCTCTGAGTGCGGTCTGCCGGCCAAACCAAACAACCTTCCAGCTCTGTCCCAGGAGTGGAAGGGATGGAGCATGAGAATGTTCTGAACCACAGCCTTCAGTGACTGAAGTAAGGACCTCTGGGACATTCACCAACTAATGCCCCAGCTACCACCAGCCCCTCTCTGGAAGCCAGCCACGAACCCCCACGGCACTGAACAGCGAGGATCACATAGTTCAGAGCTTTGTAGTTGCTGTCTCATTCAAAAATCCCCACTAGCTCGCCATTAAGTCCAAATCTTATTATGAAATGACTTCGTGTATCAAGTTCAAATTTACCTTAACTTAGCATTCAGGGCTTTCTATGGTCAACCCTACTCAACATTTTTAAACCTATTTCTCAGTACAGATCAGCACAGATTCCAGCATTGCCTGGGTTTCAGTCCTAACTTTGCTTACCACTGTGTGACTTTGGACAAGTCACTTAACCCTTCTGTGCCTCTGTTTCCTCTTTAGCGGGGTAGGGGTGAGGTAGGAGAATGGGGAAAATTTGATCCTATCTGTTTCTTTAAACAGCACCCACATCATAGGGTTGACACAGGAATTAAATAACTACATAAAGGTACACAGAAGTGTGCCTGGCACACAGTAGCTGCTGCTTATATGGTGCCTAAATCTGTTTTGCTTTCCCACCCTCACTCGTGCTCCCGGCTGATTAGAATGCTTTTCTTGGCCGGTGCTGTCCATCTTTCAGAAGCTGTATCAGGCAGCACCCTACCATGAGACCTGCCCTAATCCCTCCAGGTCATCAATGGTTCTCGAACTTTCAGAATCGCCTGGGAAGTTGGCAAATGCAGATTCCTGAGCCCAACTCGTAGAGATTCCTCTCAAGTCTGTGGTGGGTGGGGTGAGGCCACCCCGGGGGAGGCAGGCACTTCTCAGGCTCCCCCTTCGACTCCACCCGCAGCACACCGCCATGTTTCTTACGGCGCTGTTCACGGGGAAGGATGGAAAGGCCACCTTACTGTCCTCCCAGGGCACAGGCGTGGTCCTATTTATTTCTCACATTCACAATGCCTTGTATATCAGGCTCCCAATAAAGGCTTGTAGACTACTAATGACCTGCCAGAAAGAAGTGCCCACCAACTGTTCCCTCCCCCGCTGTCTCTCTGCTGTGAGTGTGGGCCACTGAGAAGCTGTGGTGTAGCTGATCCCAAGCAGGCCCGCTGGCTTCTTCCAACAGCTCTAGGGCAAGCAGGTCACCAGTTTGTTTTTGTTTTTTTTTAATATATTTTATTGAATTTTTAAATTATTTTTTTAAATACAGTGGTACCTCGAGATACGAGTTTAATTCGTTCCATAACCTTGAGGCGTGGGAAACTATGAGACGCTCGAGTCGCGGTAAACTGGTGGGTCGTGTGCAGCCGGCCGATCCGAGCAATTACTCCTATCTCAAATGTTGCTCGTATTTCAAAGGAAAAATCGCTCTCTCGACGGCTCGTATCTCAAAAATCTCGTATGTTAGGGCACTCGTATCTCGAGGTACCACTGTATATCTTATTGATTTTTTACAAAGAAGGGAGATAGAAAGTCAGAAACATCATTGAGAGAGACATGGATCAACCGCCTTCTGCATGCCCCACAGTGATGTGCCCACAAGCAAGGTACATGCCCCTGAACCGGAATCGAACCTGGGACCTTTCAGTCCGCAGGCCGATGCTCTATCCACTGAGCCAAACCGGTTCTGGCATGGCCACAAGTTTTAACTTTCCATCTGGAAAGGATGTAAAAAGCCATTCTCAACTCGGGATGGCATCATTCGCTGGAGGGAGCTTTAGAGATAAAGCCTTACACGGGTACCATGTAGGTTCAAGGTGGGGTGTGGGCAGCTGACCAAGCTCTGCAGGTGTTTCTGGTGACCTTGATCATGAACTGAAGTGCTGGCTCCAGGTTCTCCAGCTGGGCTGTGCCTCAGCAAGGCAGAGGCCAGGCTGAGGTTTCTGAGGATGTAGGGCCCTTCCCAACTTAACCAACCTCTGGGCCCTGGGATGACCCTACTCACTTCAGCCTTGTCAAGAGGCTCAGCAAGGGAAAAAAAGAGAAACAAATGTAATAATCTGAATAATAAAGATTTAATTAAAAAAAATAAAATAAAATAAAATAAAATAAAAAATAAAAAAGAGGCTCAGCAAAACGCAGCCCCGGAGCATTCTGCCCAGCAAGCGAGCAGGTGCTGGGTAAAGCCGTGAATCCAGGGGAAGGAAAGGATTCCTCAGCAAAAGACAGCAGAGTGGCCTCAGTGGGAAGGCCTAAGTGTCCTGAAAGGGTAAAACTCATCCATTTAAGACAATGTCCCTGAAAACCAAAAGCTTCCCATCCCCACATTTTTTTTTGTACACGTCAAGCTGTGTCAAATAAGGTGTTGTGCTGAAACCGATTTGGCTCAGTGGGTAGAGCGTCAGCTTGCAGACTGAAGGGACCCAGGTTCGATTCCAGTCAAGGGCATGTATCTTGGTTGCAGACACATCCCCAGTAGGAGGCGTGCAAGAGGCGGCTGATCGATGTCTCTCTCATCCATGTTTCTAATTATCCCTCTCTCTTACTCTCTGTAAAAAAATCAATATATTAAAAAATAATAATAATAAGGTGTTAGGCTACACTCCACCCCGAAACCAGCTCCCAAGGTCCTTTCTGCAACTCTGCAGGCTGCCTTAAAGATGGGCTGCAAATGTTCTATTTTGCTATTTTTTTCCTTACATATTTTTATTGATTTCAGAAAGGGAGAGGGATATATATAGAGAAACATCAATGGTAAGAATCATTAATCAGCTGCCTCCTGGACTACTTTGGATTGAGCTTGCAAAGGGGGCTTGTGTCCTGACCAGGAATCAAACTGTGGCCCTCTGGTTCATAGGTGGATGCTCCATCACTGAGCACATGGGCCAGGCTATTTTGCTATTTTTAAAAGTTTCCTGAAAGGATACGAATTTTTTAAAAAAGAGTGAAAGCTTCTCTTTGTCAATAGGAAACCCACCAAATTCACCCCCTTTTCCAACTCTGCCCTGGGAACCTCACAGATTTCCAGAAGTAAAAAAAACAAACACTCTGACCAGTTTCTACTCCTTGCAAGAATTTAATTCTTTCATTAATATAAATAAGGAAGCAAGAAACACCAAGAGCCTTGCCGCTTTCTGCTTCAGAAGCTGCTTTGGTGGATAAAAGATCCCTGTTTCCCCGCTGAGTTCTGTCTTCTTTGTATAAACAAGGTTTTTTGTTTTGTGTGTTTTTTTTTCAGCGAATTTTCTCTTGGAAGCAAAGCGGAAGCCAAGAGAGTGTCTGGCTTGGTCTTGGTCTTGGCCTCTGGGGGCTGGTTCTTGGTTGGCGGGGTCTCCTCCAAGCACAAGATAAAGATGAAGGGGGCGGGGAGGCACAGGGTATAATAAATAAGGAAATTCACCCTGATTCTGGAAATGAATCCCAGCGGAATGAGGGGTGTGGGCTATTGTTGGAGACCACGTGGGTAGGTTTGATCCCAGCCACGGTGGACCTGGCGAGGGCCGATGCAAGCGCTGCTCTGTTTAACTCCAGCTCCCACAGACTTCAATCCTCTATTGTGGCTGAGCCTCCCCCGCTCAATTAACCCTGGCAGGCAAACTGTCCATCATGAGCTCTGAGGCCAGGTGAGAGCGCTCCTGGGGCAGAGACAATATCCTTTCCTCAGTTTGTGGTGAACCCGACACCCCGTGGAACTGGGTATGCTGTCTGGGAGGCATAGCCAGCTTTCACCCTGGAGGGAGAACCAGGTGCTGGTGAAGGCACACACATTCTTGCCTCCTCCTTCGCTCCCTGCAAGGGTTAATGAGGCGATGCCAGGAGAAGAAATCCCAAAGGACCAGAGAAGCCACAAGTGGAGGAGGAATGGCCTCCCAGCCTCCTGAACCAGCCTGCAGACAGAGGCCAGCTCCAACCGCAGCCCTGGTGTCCGCCGAGTGACCGCAGCCCCCAGAAGTGCCGAGGTTGCCTCTCTGAGGCCTGGGGCTGTGCCCGCAGTGCTCTCTGTGTATTTCCAGTTAGCCGAGCTCCTGCTGGATTTTTAGGGTGTCAGTCTGTGCAGCCAGCAAGTCCCACCTAGAAAGGATATTGAGGGGGTCTGGGAGCTGGGTTTCCACAGCAGCTCCTGCTCCCGGGAGGACTCAGGGCTACGGCATCCTCACCGCTCAGCTCTGCAACTTTCCCTGCACTGGGCATCAGAAGCCAGACTGCAAGCCAGATCCCAGCACCCCGGGTGCCAGGCTGGCCTTCACCCCAGTCATCCTGTGCCCCTCTTTCTCTATCAACTTCTACCTTTAGCGCCGGCCCTCCTCCACCAGCTGTGGGGAGCACAAATAGGGGTGCGGGACCACTGAACTGGTACCTAGCTTGGTGTGCAGTGCCTATGGGGCAGAGAGAAGGGCGTGTACCCTGGATAAGACGTGTAGCTGAAAAGTAGCAAAATGAACTTCTTTCTGCCCCCTAGTACCCACTTCTGTGCAACAGAGACATTAGCCACTTGGGGCCTAGCATCTCTACTAGGTCTTTTCGCCAAATAATATAAAAAATGGCTGCCATGGGCCGCGCAGGCCGTGGATGGAAGGCGGTGAATTCCCGTATCTGTCCCTACTAGATGCCTGGGGCCATGGGTTCCTGGAAACAAGGGGTGTCCAGTCTTAACACAAACCCCATCAGCATATCCTCTGTTGATGCTTAAGTAAAGGCTGGATCTGGAATCAAAGAAATACACCCAAAGTGATGCTGCGTTATCTCTAACTGCGTGTCCATAGCGTGTTCCGTCCTCATCCTGGCCATTCGCGATGACCCAAGAGCAAGCTGCAAAGGCTCAGTCCCCAAACCCGGGTACCAGCTTCACCAGCCGGCCCCGATGGCATGAAAGCAAAACGCCTTCCAGCTTGGAATTCTGTTCCTTCCACGTTCAGGGGCTCCGTCAGGCTGAGCCGTGGCTCCCAACGACGTCCGCTGTTCTCCCAGGACAGGGCCTGCAGCTGCCCCTCGGGAGGGTGGACAAGTGGGATGCCCTGCATCTCGGTCCCCGAGGTTCCAGCCGCTCTACAAGATGACAGTTTTGGGGGGCAGGTGAGCGTGGTCTGAGGGGATGTGCAGGGAGTACTCGCTAATGATCGCCGGGGCGTTCTTGAGCATCTCATAGAAGGAGTCCACGGTCTCGCGGTAGAGGCCTCGCTGCAGGACGAAGGGCCGGAAGAGGTTGAGGGGCTCGGCCCCGCGCACAGCCTCGGGGAGTCCCAGGGCCTCGGGCACCTGGCGGTTGCCGACGAAGAAGTGATGGAGCTTCTTCTCGAGCAGGCTCTTCTCCAGGAAGCAGAGCAGCTCGCGTAAGCGGGCGTCCAGCTGCCCGGCCTTCCAGTCGGCGGACCGCCGGGAGAGCAGGAGGTGCAGCAGGGCCGTCTTGAGGTGGTAGTTGCGCAGCCCGCTGGGGCCGGTCAGGCGGCGCTGCTTGGACAGCAGGAAGGAGGCGATCTGCAGGCAGCTGAGGTGGCACGCACCCTCGGGCAGTGCCTTGGATGTCATCCGGAGGAAGTGCCGCTCATAGACGGCAAAGGACAGCAGCCAGTCCGTGCTGGATGCCGGGGTCCCCCCGGAGGGCTCCCGGGGAAGGTGGGAGACAAAGTACAGGTCCGAGTCATCGCACTGGATCACGGGAGTCAGCTGGAAGGGCATGAACTTCCCCGAGCGGAAGCGGATCTTGAGGGACCCCGGCGTGTCCAGCTGGCCAAAGGCCAGGTCGAACTCATACTTGTGGGCGATGCGGTGCCAGGCTCGGGTGAGCGCCACCTGGAACCATTTCATGACCCGCATCGTGTCCAGGTAGGGGGAGCCTCTGGCGCACAGTGGGTCTCCCCCCTCGCCGGGGGGCCGCGCCGCGTTGTTTCTGCCGTGGAGGAGACACAGCAGGTCTTCCTCCCCCAGCTTCGTCTTGCCGCAGATACAGCCCGACGTATCCTCGTCCGCCCGGGCCACCCTGATCTGGCCGTAGCCCTGGCGGTTTAAGGGCACCGAGCGGCCGGCGCACCAGAGCTCCGGGTGGAAGCGGTAGGGCTCCGGGGGGATGAAGGGCACGAAGAGGTGGCACAGCAGCGGCTTGTCCACCTGCCAGTTCTCGTACATGCTGTCCACGCCGATGAAGTCCTCCACCTCCATGTCCCTGTCCCGGTTGCAGAGGCTCCTCAGGGCTTCCAGCAGGTCATCCACGAAGCCTTCCACAAACTCGCGGGTGCGGGCCGCGTCAGCCGTGGCCCCCCGGATGCAGCGCTCGTAGAAGTGGTCCAGCGCGGCCTTGTTGGGCAGGACGAGGCCTCGCAGGGGGGCACCGTCCGGGCCAGGCAGCTCGTCCTCGTCCCCGCCCGGGCACTCGGGCGAGGGCCCATCCAGGTGGTCCTGCCGCCACACCTCGATCACCAGGAAGAGGATCATGCAGAGGGTGCTCCACAGGTCCCAGGCCGTGCGGCTCTCGTTCTGCTGCTGGGCCTCCTCGGCCACCCGCTCCAGGGCCTCCTTCTCGGCTGCCAGCTGCGCCACCTCCTCCTCCAGGCGCAGCTGCTCCAGATGGAGCTGCTCCTCCAGCACCCGCATCTTGCGGATGATCTCCTCCTCATTCTCGGGGACCGTGGCGTTCTCGCGGGGGAACAGCAGCGGGTGGTTGATGATGGCTGTGACCACCACCAGGCACACCCGGAAGAGCCCCAGCGCCATGCTTGTAGCTTTCCTGGAAACAGAGGGAGACCGACAATCACACCGACTTCCTTCCACACCACCTCTTCCCTGGACCCTCCCCTCCACCCCTGCCCTGTTGATCTGAGAATGTCCTCCAGTTCTCCCTGCACCCCACTCACCACCCCCTCAGGGTTCCAGTCCAATCCGGAGAACCACCGCCCTGCTGTCCCACACCAGCAAGCCTGACTGAATAGCCCACTGTGATCACTTCTGCTGTTTCCCACAGTCCTCTTTCTGGTAGCAGCACCTCATTTTCCCTGGGGACCAACTCTTTATAACTCCGTCCTTAAAGCTTAGGTGGGGATAAACACCCCCAGCTCCAGGGGAGCATATAACCAGGCCCAAAACTAGTCCCCACTCCCACCATGTGATTAGTTCAGGGCTGAATAAGACTCCATCCGGGTCAATGGGAGACAGAGGTAGGGGAACAGGATTATGCATGCTATTGGCTCCTAGCTACCTCAAAGCAGGGTCCGCCTAAGATGCCAACATAGAGGAAAGTGGGCCCCTGGATCCAGCTATGCCTGAAGCCATTGCCTCTGGCTTATAAATCATATAAATCCATAAACTCCCCTTTATGATGAAATTGGCTTGAGCTGTTTTCCTATCACTTGAAACTCAAATAGTCTTAAGTCAGATATCCCTTTCTTCCCCAAACGAATGCTGTGTGGCAAAGCATCTTTCCTCAATGTGGTAAAGCCCAGTGGATAAGAGGGCTGGGTTCCAAAGCCAGCCCTGTCACTGATTAGCTGTGTGGTACTGGGCATGTTAACCCACATCTCTGAGCTCGTTTCCTTACTGTCCACCAGGGAAGCATAGCGCACAGAGTCACTGCATTGATGGATGTGGTGACCCATGCAGACGGCACACACAGCACAGCGGATGGTGCACACCACGTTTTCATTGACCAGCTATGCTTCTGAAGCAGTTTTGAGCCCTTATCTCTTTCCCGACCTCAAACCCTTCTGATCTGGAAGACAATCTTGGAGACACACCAATCATTGGTTTTCCTCCCATGAATCATCTGAACAGGAAATGGGACGTTTTACTTGAGAAAGGGGATACTCCATTCCTCCAGGATAAATGAATTTTTAGATCTCAAGGGACTTTTGGGGAAGGGCTAACCCAGTGGTTCTCAACCCATGGGTCGCGACCCCTTAGGGGGTCGAACACTTTCACAGGGGTCGCCGAAGACCATTGGAAAACACAGATACGATTCATAACAGTTGCAAAATTACAGTTATGAAGTAGCAATGGAAATAATTTTATGGTTGGGGTCACCACCACATGAGGAACTGTATTTAAAGGGTCCCGGCATTAGAAAGGTTGAGAACCACTGGGCTAACCCTTTACCATCATTGCCATTCACACTCGGCAGCTACAATATTTCCCCGGAATTTGTGACAAGTGCAAATCTCAGCCACACCCCAGACCTATTGAACCACAATCTGCATTTTGATCCCCGTCCACATTAAAGCCTGAGAAGCATTGGTTTACAGTGTAGGCCTTCTTTTCTCTCAGCAGAAACCTTGGGACATGACAATGGGCCTTTTCCACACTTGCCCAGCCGTCCTTCCTGCCTAAGACCTCAGCTAGGAGACCAAACGGCCAAATGAGATCCTTGCTGAACAACAAAGAGAATGCAGAGAGCTCCTCCCACCACACCCCTGGTGCGTGCCACCACATGCCCATAGAAGCTTCTTCGAGGTGCCTGAGTCCATTCTCTGATCTTGAATTTGCACCCCGAAAACCACCTGTTTGGGTTCTTATCCTAATGGTGCCAAGCAGCGGGTATCTGTCACCAAGTTAAGATCCCTCTGCAATTGCTACTTGCAGTGTCAGCCTGTGAATGGCTTGCCCAGATGTGACTCCACGCTGTACACAGCTGGAGGTGTCAGCACGGAAGGAAACCGGTCGTTTCCACTTGAGGAGGAAGTAGAGGACTGGAGAAAGTGGAGGAAGCCACGGTGGAAGGGAACAGGGGGGCAGTTAGCCAGCTTTTCTGAACCCAGACGAGGAGTAGCTTGTCAGGTCGTTGAGATCGGCCCTGGTTTCCACATCAGAGAGATAGCAATGGAAGGCTTTGCCAGGTGGTCCGAAGCAAAGCCAGGAGACAGGCGGGTTAATGCGAATCGAGTGTGAAGATAAAGGGGTATTAATACTAGAATACCAGGCAACAACCAGTTAGATCATTTGGATTCCCCTTTAGTCATACACCTCTGGGCACAGCAGGTCCTGACAGGTCACAGTAATAGCTCTTGGCAACTCCCAACCCAGGAGGTTGGTTTCCAGGTCAACTGAGGTAGGATAGCATCAACGGGGGAGTGGTGCACTCACCAAGCCCTGACTAGGAAGTCCTCTCTACCTCAAGCTTCCACAGGGCTCCCTGTGTTGGTGTCTGCAGGAGGATAAAGGGCTATAAGGGTCCCCTTGTTGGGGCAGCAAGGTTCAAAACTCCAAACCCACTCCGTGTATGAAGGAAGGACTCTGGAGCAGACAGACTAGGTTAGCACCCACCACGTGCACCTACTACATATGTGATGTTGGATAAATCATTCAACTTCCCAGAAACTCAGTCTCTTCATCTATCAAATGGGATGTTACGTCTATGGTAAGGCCTGATTGAGAGAATTCATAGAAAAACACTTAGCAGAATGCTTGCCTCTGAGCAAGTTTTCTTGTAAAAGGGGAGTTGGGATGGGATGGGAAGAGCAGATGAACCTTCCTGCAGGGGTTCACGATGGAATGGGCCATACAGACGCCCCTACAAGGAGCTCTGGCAGGATACAGGCAGCCCTCAATAACACTGTGAAGAGCAGGGTTACGCACAAGACCTGGACAGGAGCCGGGAGAAGCAGACAGGCCTGGGCTTGAACCTTGACTCTGCTCGTTGCTGAGTGGTCTTGGGCAGTCACGTGGCTTCTCTGGGACTCCACTGCAGCGGTCCTTCCTTCATTGGGAGATTGAGTTAATAAGCGAGAGAACGCATCTCAAGCGATTAGCACTGTGGTCGGCCAATTGTGGCTCGAGAGCCACATGCGGGTCTTTGGCCCCTGGAGTGTGGCTCTTCCACAAAATACCACGGCGTGGGTGAGTCTATTTTGAAGAAGTGGCGTTAGAAGCAGTTTAAGTTTAAAAAATTGGGCTCTCAGAAGAAATTTCCATCCTTGTACTGTTGATGTTTGGCTCTGTTGACTGAGTTTGCCGACCACTAGGCAGATGCCTCGCTAAGGGGAGGCACCTGACAGCATCGGCTCCTCCCCATCTCGGCCTCCACAGGCCTGTTTTATCTCTTGTTAAGAAGCACACCAGCCCTGCCCAAGACCCGGGGCATGGAGGAATACACGCTCCAAAGTGCTCGGAAAGCACAAACACTGCCCGGGGATCGCTGTCCCTTGGCACACCATTCGGTCCACCCTGCCCTCCAGCAAAGGGGAGAAGCCTTTTGAGCTTTGGATCTGGAGTTCGCGCTGACTCACTCCTTACTGAAAACACCAACGCCCTCCCGGGGATCAGAGGGGATCCCAGCAGCCATTCCGGTCCTTGTTAACCTCTGCTCAGGCTGGCTCTGCCTGCTCAGTGCCTGCTAGATGGGGCTGAGTGTGAAGCCTTTGCTACTTCCCCCAAACCAAGTCACAGGGAACTCTGCCCTGAGGGGTGTGGGGACAAAAATATGAGTGGAAGGAATCTGGGCAGTTAGAATTTTGGAGACTATGGGGACAGGACAAGTAGCTGGGAACTTCTCAGAAAACCTCTCTCTCTCTCTCTCTCTCTCTCTCTCTCTATCTCTTTCTTCTTCCCAAAGGACCCCTTTCCTCCAATTCAAGGATGTCCACCTCCTCCTTGGCCCAAAGCTCTAACCTTTCCTAGTACGAGGCTGCCCCACACATGTGAGCTGAGATCTCCAGTTGGTGGGTTTGGCTTTGAAAATAAACCTGGGTCACTTGAAGGGCTGGGCTATCTGCTTGCCAGGAAGCCGGCAGGAAGCCTGCCGAGTTCCTCTCCGCCCCGGCCCCTGCCCACGGAGCATGGCAGCCCAGGCAGGTCGCAGCTAAACTTAGCTTGGCCAAGGGCCAGGGTCACGGGGCCGCAGGGGCTGGGACAGAGGTTTGCAGGTGGTTGGCCAGAACCAGTGATTTCCTCACACTGTTACTCTGAGCCTGGCCAGACCCTGGGGGTGGGGGGAATCCAAGGTGGCTTCTCCCTTCCCTGGGGTCCTTTACCCCAGAGCCCTGCACCTCCACCATAGTTTAATCCAGTGAATGTCACTAAGAGTTGTCAGTGACATGCTTCCGTTCATCAAGGCCTTGCTGGGATGTGCTGGGCACTGTACACAGTGACCCCTGTAGCTTGCTAAGCAGTGGGTTACTTACTATTCACCAAAGCCCAAGACGAGGTGCTTTTCAGCCATACAGCTAGAAGAGGCACAGCTGGCCGAGATCCAGCCGTTCTGTCTGCCTCTATCTGCCCAGCCCAAGCTCTTTCCACGGTGCTAGGTTTACAGAGCACCTACTGTGTGCAAGGAACACACTGTGCGCTGAGGCTGCAGCATGATCCTTGCCAGTAAAAACACTACAGCTCATATGGGGAAGCAGACAGCCACCAAATGAGTCACAGGACAGAATGAGCAGTGGCGCATAAATGGTGCGTGAGCAATAGACTACAAAAAGGCAGAAGGAGACAGTTTTATTCCTATTCACCCGGGACCCCTTCCTTGTCTGTAGATCTTCCCCGGGCCCAGCTCCTGGGGAGATGTGGGTGTGAAACCCCTCAGCTCCACATCCACCTCCCTGCCTTTTTCCAGACAGAATTCCTACGACAAACTGGGAACAGTGGGAGCCTGTGTCCAACCCCATGATGTATTCAATATACCTTCTACCCTAATACACCCACCTACCCGACCCAGGGCTGACTGACTCCAGCCTCAACAGTAGGGGTGCCCAGGACCCCTTTCTCAGCTACCCAGCAGTCCTGCTGGGCCAGTGGTTCTCAAAATGTGGTTCCCAGCATCACCTGGGAACTTGTTAGAAGTGCGAATCGTGCTTTCCGATCCAGCGTCTGGGGTGGAATCGCTGCCAAGATGCAGATTGTTGTGAAAACCCTCACGAGGAAGACCATCACTCTCGAGGTTGAACCCTCGGATACAATAGAAAATGTCAAGGCCAAGTTCCAGGATAAGGAAGGAATTCCTCCTGATCAGCAAAGACTAATCTTTGCTAGCAAGCAACTGGAAGACGGACATACTTTGTCTGACTACAACCTTCAAAAGGAGTCCACGCTTCATCTGGTGTTGAGACTTCGTGGTGGTGCCGAGAAAAGGAAGAAGAAGTCTGACACCGCTCCCAGGAAGAACAAGCAGAAGAGAAAGAAGGTGAAGCTGGCTGTCCCGAAATACTACAGAGTGGATGAGAAGGGCAGAATCAGTCGCCTTCGTGGAGAGTGCCCTTCAGATGAATGCGGTGCTGGGGTTTTTATGGCCGGTCACTTGGACAGACATTACTGTGGCAATGATGTCTGACCTATTGCTTCAACAAACCAGAAGACGAGTAATTGTATTTGGGTTAATAAAAGGCACAAACTAAAAGAAAGAAAGGAAGGAAGGAAGAAAGAAAGAAAAAAAGAAAGAAAGAAAGAAAGAAAGGAAAATGTGAATTGTCTGGTCAATCCTAGACTTGCTGATCAGAAATGACAGGGCTGGGCCCAGCACCTGTGTTTGCGAGCCCTCCACGTGGTGTTAATGCCCACTCAGGTCTGAGGTCACCCCTGCCCAAGCAGGGAAGGCCTCCAGGAGGAGGTGGGCAGGGTGTCACTGAGGCCCAGGTTTTGGAGCGCCCCGAGGCTCTGCCCCAGGCCCAGCCTTCAGATGCCATTAGCTCTGCTACTCACAGCAAGGCAGCCCTGGCCCTGGCCTCAACCTCTGAGCCCAAAGGGGCAGCTGATGTGCTCTCTTACAAAAGGGAGTAAAAGAGGGGGTTGAGGGCAGGAGACAGCACCTGGGGGGATGACTTGGGTCCCTTTCTCCCTGATTAGGTTCTGGGCCCTTGAAGAAAGAAGGGGCCAAGGGCAACCCAAACTGTGAAGTTTGGGCTGAAGCCCTAACGTGCGCCTGGCCTTGTGCTGGAGTTCTGCAGTTTGGGGGTAATAAAGCCACAAATGCAAATGTCTGAATTTAGTTATACTAACTAACCTAAGCCATATTTCACAGATGAGAAAACCGAGGCTTGTTAGAAATGGGAACTTGTCAGAAATGGGAACTACAGAGGAGATGCACTTGACTCTGAGGGCAGGTGGGTGGAGGAAGAGTGGTCCAGGCAGGCTGGACATCACCTGTCAACCTCACAGGGATTCCCACAGACAGAAGTTGTGAAAGTGATGATGTTTTTCATTAACATTTAGGAAGCTAAGTACTTTGCCTGTTTAGTCATTTAATTTTCGGAATATCAGGTAGTTGCAATAGCCTTATCTCATGAAGAGACTGATAGTCAGGGTGGCTTCTGAGATTCCCTGTCCGTAGTTTGTCCCCCATCTCTCTTCTCCCATAGGCATGAGTGAGCCCTACTACCCACCCCTCCCCTCTGCCGATGGCACCACCCAGATCACCCAAGCCAGCGGTCCTCCAAACTCCCCAGGCCTTGGAGAAATGGACTGTGAGAAAGGACAGGTTGAATGCACAGCCCCAGTTTAACCCCGAGTCTGGGTTTGGAGTTTGGGTCCTGGGAACAGTCTGTCTGAAGCCCTGGCGAGGCTCTCCTTGGTCTGGCCTATCTGCCTCATCCCCATTCCAAGCCTCTCTCTAGCACAGCCAGGCCCCAGGCTGGGGTAAGGCCAACTTCCCCGCTGAGTCCAAGGGCACCATCGTTTGTCACCTTCCTGCTCTTTCCTAGCCTCTCTCTAGCACAGCCAGGCCCCAGGCTGGGGTAAGGCCAACTTCCCCGCTGAGTCCAAGGGCACCATCGTTTGTCACCTTCCTGCTCTTTCCTTGGGTCAGTTCACACCAGTGGGTCCCTGCCTTCCCACCTACAGCTCCAGGAAGGCCCAGAAGCTGCTGTGTCCCTGTCTCCTGGGGCAGCAGGTTCAGGGCTGGGCACAATGCAGGCACCCAGTATGTCAGTGGGAGTTGACTTATCATGAATTTGGGAAGAGACGGTTGGATGTAGGAGTGAGATGTCTCCACCAACTCCTTCCTCTTCGCCTAACTCAGGGCCAGTGGACAGATACACTCTGCAGACTATTTGACAAGAGTAGCTCTGAATACACTGCTGCTCACCATGACTGGCTCCCACCCTTCTAGGGCGGGGTCCCTGCAGGAGGAGAAAGGCCTAGCAGATGGGCCCAGCAAGGACAAGGCCAGAGAGCCACCATTTGGAGCATCTCTGGCTGAGGTCTCCTTTCACCTGCACCCCAAATAGGGATGGAAGAGGGAGTTTGGGGTGGCAGAGAGGGGCTGAGCAGCATTGGGAGTGGAGGTGGGGTCCTGGAAGGCGGTAGGCCCTGAGAGGGAGTGGCAGGCAAAAAAAGGAAGTGAGGAAATAGGAAGGAAGAGGCCCGGCACAAAATAATTGAGAAAGTGGGTAGAAAGGGTGCAATTCTGGGCCCTAGCACCTCCCCTTCTCAGCATCTTTGCAACCCTCCCTGCATCCTTGTAGTCAGTCACCTTCCACCTCTCCCAATAGGCAGGACCAGGCGTGGCCTCCAGCCAGGCTCAACTTCCTCTGATCTGCCACCCTCCTGGCCAGTGCCTACCAGTTTGCCCCAGCAGCCACCCTCAGAATAACCATAAGTAGCATTTATGAAGGCTGACTATGTGCCAGGCCTCTGCCCAGGGCTTCCCAGGGACTAGAAACCAAGAGAAAGACACCTTGCCTTAGGGAGCACTTGGTATTACAGACTATGGTCAGTGGTCCCCAGGACCCGAGAACCAGAGAACCACTGCCCCTGCCTAACCCAGGGGAGGTCCCAGGCAGACTGAGCAGAAACCTGGGCTCAGGAGGCTCCAGGGGTCAAGACTGGGCCTTGGTGACAGCGGGGGAACAGAATAAGAGAGCAGAGAGAGAGATCCCCACCCCATGCCCAGTCGAGGTGGGCATACCGGTGAGGCCATGGGAAGGTACACTCTGTGAGGGGAGCAGCCTTCTCACTAAGGTCAGCTCTGCTGGCGTTGCACCTGCCACGTGGCCAGACTCGCAGAGGGTGCCCGGCCCCACCCACCAAAGCACTGAGCTTCCTCAAGGCCCACTCTTTCAAGAGGAAGGGGTTTCCAAAAAGTCACCAGGATGCCAATCCCATCCTCTGGACCGGGGTCATGCGGCTGGCCAGTCCGGGCACAGGAAGGACAGCAGCCTGGACTTCCCCGACGTGGGTGGGAGAGCCCACATCCTTCCTGTTCCAGCGGAGGTAGAGGCAGGGAAGCCATCAATCTCCCAGGAAGGACGTGGTGTCCTCCTGTCCAGCCACGCTGACTCCGCACAGCAGAGGCCCTGACCCACGGGATGTCACGGAAAATCACAGCGTCTTGGAGCAGAAAGACAGACTGACTGACTAGGCTGGGATGTGGAAAGGGAAGAGGATAAAGGATGACAGGGAGGTCTGCAGGTCAAGAGACAAGGAAGGGGCTCCCTGGAGCCCAGTCCCACATCCCCCTTTCTCCTTAGGGCACCTGGAATCCCACACTCACTGTAGTAGGTGGCATGGCGCGCCCCAAAAAGATAAACCTAAATGCAAATACCCAGATCCTGTGAATTCGACTTTATTTGGAGGAAGGGTCTTTACAGATGTAATTAAATTGAGATTCTTGAGCTAAACATAGTCTGGATTACCCGGGCAGGCCTTAAATCCAATGACCAGTGTCCTTATAAGAAGACTGAGGGAAAAGACCAAGAGGAAAAGGCAATGGAAGACGGAGGCAGATTAGGCGGAGCGTTTGCAAGGAGTGTGGCAGGTGGCTTGACCTCAGCTATCTGGCCTCCAGAACTGTGAGACGACATTTAAAGCCACCCAGTTTGTGGTGTTTTGTCACAGCAGACCCAGCAGACTAATGCAGTTTCAAAGCTCCATGCACCCTGCTCT
Organism: Lasiurus borealis; assembly: GCA_004026805.1. Lineage (NCBI taxonomy): Eukaryota > Metazoa > Chordata > Mammalia > Chiroptera > Vespertilionidae > Lasiurus > Lasiurus borealis. The sequence goes on along the minus strand of PVJN01035762.1, from coordinate 345 downwards.
CCCCACCTCCAGTACCCAGCCTGGAGATGCCACACGAACGGGGCTCCCGGGCCTGGCCAGCATGGACCTGTGCAATCAGCTTCTCTGAGCTGCTCCTTATCCCAGTCACCATAGGCAGACTCCCCGGCTCTGGGGGGGGGGGGGGCCTTCCTTCCCCACTTCAGAGGGTCCCTATTTCACCCCAACAGGACTGAGCTTTGAGCCTGATGTTCATGGCCTGGCTCCTTTCAGGCTGCCCCGGCCACTTCAGATGATCGGCTGTCCCCAAACACCTCCTGTCCTTCCCCACCGTTCCCTGCATCACAGCCACACCTCACTTCTGTGTGTCAAAACCCTACCAACGTC
>PVJN01035761.1:0-21870 GCA_004026805.1 Lasiurus borealis | reverse complement strand
GGAGGAATCTGGAATTCACACAGGAGTTTCCGGGCCCCAGAGGCTGTGCTTAGACTCCTGGCTGGCCCGCCTTCAGCCGCAGATGTCCCAGGGAGGGGCCTTTCCCAGGGTCTTCGCAGGCCGGTCACAGTCTTACAGGCAAGTTACAGAGGATTCCAAAGGCGGGCAGACTGGGTTTGAAACCAGAAACTTTCTGCCTCCGATTTCCCCTGAGTCATTGAAACCGCAGTGAGAAAAAAAACACCTCAGTGAAGAGGCAGGAGGGGTCAGGGCAACCTGTTCTCAGCCCCTCTGACTTGCCATTGAAGAGAGAGGCGGCTGTGATAAATTGTGCCGCTCCCCCTCTTTGGTGGGCTGGGTCTCCCTCTTTAGGGTGGTCTTGGAGCTCCCCAATTAATCTGGCGGCCAGCTGGTGGCCTGGGGCTCCATCTGCAGGGCGACTGGGCAGCCATGCCCAACCCCCATGAATCTCAGCTCATCCCCTTCGATGGCCTGGCGCCAGCTGGTGTCATACCATGGTCAGCCAGAAGGTTGGCCAGGCGGTCATTCTGTTGTCCTGTCATTCAGTCGACTTGCATTTTATGCTTTTATTATTACAGATAATTAAAGAGAAGATGAAATCCATTGGTGATACATACATGTCTTTTGTGTAAGTGCACACATCTTGCTAACAGTGAACAATTAACATAACAACATTGAGTGGGTTTATGGTTTCCCCCTGGTGCACTGGTTGTGTCCCGGGGGCTCTGGAAAAAGGGGGAGTTACCCTAATATTCCAAAGAATGTTATCCTGGCTGCAAACAACAATAGACAGGCTTAGGTAAGGAGTCCCTCTTGCTAGAGAAGATTCTTGCCTAGGACCTGACTACCTGCTACAACTGTTCTTAAAAAGATTTTCATTTCAGACCACCCTTTCTGGTTACTTTAGGTCTCTGACTTTGAAAGGCTGACATGCAGACCTTTTGTGAGCTTGTTAAAGTTAGCATGTGTTTCTCCCCCCACCCCGCCTTTTTTAAAGTATATTTTATTGATTTGTCACAGAGAGGAAGGGAGAGAGATAGTTAGAAACATCGATGAGAGAGAAACATTGATCAGCTGGCTCCTGCACACCTCGTACTGGGGATGTGCCCGCAACCAAGGTACATGCCCTTGACCAGAATCAAACCCGGGACCCTTCAGTCTGCAGGCTGATGCTCTATCCACTGAGCCAAACCAGTCAGGGCAGTGTCCCCTTTTTATGTACACATTCCCTTTGGGATATAAATCAACCCAAAGGAAGTATCGAGGAGCAAGCATTTTGCAGGGTAATGAGGTGCCCTGGGACTGGGAAGGCTCATTTCTAGGAAAGCTCAGAATTAGTCTTTTTCTTCATAAATAATGGACCGCTGGGGTTGGAGATACACTGCAACCTTGCATGGCAATCAAGGCCAGTTTATTTTTCTAATGTGAAAATAATGTAAATGGAAGGAAGTCAAGTCTTATATGGGCCTCTATTAAGTATACCAAGCAATTTAAAAAATATATTTTTATTGATTTCAGATAGGAAAGAGGTGGAAGAGTGAGCAACATGAATGATGACCAAGAATCCTGGGTCAGCTGTCTCCTGCATGTCCCTCCCTGGGGATGGAGCCTACAACCCTGACATGTGCACCCATGTGGAACGGAACCTTGACCTTCCAGTTCCTAGGTATACATTGCTCAGTAACTGAGCCACACTGGTAAGGCACAAGAGATTAAATTTATATTATGATTCAGGTTTTACTTCTTACATATTTTTTATATATTTTTTATTGATTTTTCACAGAGAGGAAGGAGAGGGAGAGTTAGAAACATCAATTGAGAGACACATCAATCAGCTGCCTCCTGCGCGCCCCCTACAGGAGATGTGCGGGCAACCAGGATACATGCCCTTGACTGGAATTGAACCTGGGACCTTTCAGTCCGCAGGCCAATGTTCTATCCACTGAGCCAAACCGGTTTCGGCAACTTCTTACATATTTTTAAATATATTTTCTTTTTTAAAAAAAATATTTTATTGATTTTTTTACAGAGAGGAAGGGAGAGGGATAGAAAGTCAGAAATATCGATGAGAGAGAGACATCGATCAGCTGCTCCTGCACGCCCCACACTGGAATTGTGCCCGCAAGCAAGGTACATGCCCCTGACCGGAATCGAACCTGGGACCCTTCAGTCCGCAGGCCGATGCTCTATCCACTGAGACATACTGGTCTCGGCTTAAATATATTTTCTTATACTTTAAGGGCATACAATACACCATCAGCAATATTAATAGCTGTGATACATATATGTAGGCATGACAAAAGCCTATTGTTAATTACTACTACTATTAGCAGTAACATTCATTTGACAGGCTTCATCAGTGTCTTCAGGTGGCTATTTATGATGTTCATTTTTGAAAAGTCTGATTTCTATTGTAGATGAGGGAAGTGTCAGACAGATGTCCATTCATGTTAGGCACCTGATAACATAAGGTACTTCTAACACTGTGGGAGAGAAATTTTAATGTGTTTTTTTAGATATATTGATAGTAAGTTGTGATCTTTGAAATCTTTGTGTTCTGGGCGAACATTGTCAAATGAGTGTTATTTAGTAGTCCCTATAATCTCATTAATGGGCCATTGATAATAATGTAGAATGTCTCCTACTTTTTCTTCCAAAACAAATTTCTGAGCAATGCTGACTTCACTAAAAGGCGGTGCGTCCACATGGGTCAGCTAACTCTGAGCAGTTATCCTCATGCCTATTATATGCACACTGTCCAGGAGGAGAGCTCTCACTAGAGCAAAATTCTCTGCAGAGTAGATTCTTTGGGGCCCAAAGGTAGACATGAAATAACTCTTTTTCTAACCCTTTACTTTCATGTGGTGTCTTTTATCTGAAATGGGTCTCATGTACACAACATAAGTATGGGTATCCTTCTCATATCCATTCAGCTACCTGTGTTTTCTGCCTGAAGCAGTTAACCATTTATATTGTGATTATTGATAGGTATGTAGTTATTGGCATTGTGTAAGTTAAGTAATACAGTCCTAGCAGGGAACTTTAGCTTCCCATTGACATCAATGGATAGATCTGCCAGGAAAAAAAAAGTCAATACGGGAAAATTGGGCTTAGCTTACTCATTAGACAAGATGGATTGGATAATTGTCCAGCAGAGATTATAATTTAGTGTGTCACACAGGCAAACTGGTGTGCTGCAAGAATTTTTAGAACAAGCAACACCTGGCTATTTAGTCAATAGCATAGAATACATTGCCCATAGATTGTCGACTAAAATGTTACAAAGGCCAGCACAGTAATAGCTGTGTGGTGTGCATGAGTCAAAGTCAGGCATTTTCTTGACAGGTTGACAAAATACACACTTTGGTAGATCTCTGAATTTCAATAATTACTCCATTTGTGCCATGAGATAAAAAATGTTAAAATCTCTGACTTAGCCAAAACTGGTTTGGCTCAGTGGATAGAGCATCTGCCTGCAGACTGAAAGATCCCAGGTTCGATTCTGGTCAAGGGCATGTATCTTGATTGCGGGCACATCCCCAGAAGGGGGTGTGCAGGAGGTAGAAACATCTCTCTCTTCGATGTTTCTAACTCTCTATCCCCTTCCCTTCCTCTCTATAAAAAATCAATAAAATATATATTTTTAAAAAATCTCTTAAAGCTTTTCATCCCAAAGCAGAAAATACATTCTAGATAAAAAGACAGAAGGCTTTCTAAACCTAGAAACAGTGTCTGCTTCATTATTTTCCTAATGACCATGTGAAAAACAAATCTTTATCTTTTACATCAATATTCCTCACTACAGGACCAGAAAATGAAACTTGACTAGGTGACATCAAATTCCTATGAATGATCCTGATCTAATAGTCCCAAACAGAACAAAACCATAAAGCCCCTGGTCCAGATAAGAGACCTGGTCACAAAATATCAGATTCTTACACGTATGAATGCTCCATGGGAATGTCAGGAAATAGAGCATAAGAGTATCCAATATCTAGTTTCTTTAATATTTGTGTGATCCTTTCTATTGGCCCATGCAAGTAACTGGTATTTACCAGGTTGTACACTTTTACAACAGAACACTGAAAAAGGAATGAATGTGAGGCTTCCATTCCAATCTCTGCTGACCTGCTGTTCCTGGAGCTTACACTGATGGCTTGGAAAACACTGTGGGGACAACGAATATCTGTGAACATAACTGTGGTCATGCTGTCAATACACAAAATAACTTCTGATGAAAAATAAAAATTTTCAACCACAAGCCTGCCATGGTCTCTGGGATTCCTCTTGGAAGAACGACCAATACCCAATGACATTTAAGTATTTGACAATAAAATCTGTTTAACACGAACTGAGTCCCTCCCAAGAAAGAAAGTAATTAGGTAACACTGACAAATTCTTATGGAAAACAATGAAAATTAGGGCAAGAAAAACCATTAGTTATAAAGCACACAGAAGCCAATTTATTATAATCCAAAAATTAACATTCATATTCAAAATCTATAATCTATCATGAAAACATGAATGGTCATCTATCTACTTCATGAATATAAAGCAAGATATCGCCAAGTTCTGAAGTCAGTTATTGCATTAGTAAATTCTAAATTGGGGAACAGAAGGAACAGTGGCCGGAGGGCTCATGTGGGAGAGGAAGAGGTTTTAATGCCATTGTTAAAACTTTGCAGAAAAGAGTATCACCGAGTACAAAAATGAGAAAAAAAGAAGCATAATACAGAGGATATGAAATAGGAAGTAAGAAATAAACTTAATTTTCTGAGTTCAGCTAGGAGAGGTGTCCTCTCTCCAATGCAGACTGCATGGCAATTCTGTATCCTGGGTTTGAAACATCTATGTTGAACTACATCATCACTGGTATAGGATTTGAGAGAGAAGTGAGTGGGACAGAGAGAGAAACAGCAATGATAACAGAGAATCATCAGTCAGCTGCCTCTTGAGTGAACACTACTGGGTATCTAGCCCACAAACAAGGCATGATCCTTGATCGGGAAATGAATGCCAACTTCCCGATTCATGGGTCCACACTCTACAATGGAGCTTCACAGTGCAGGCAACCCCACTGCTTATCAGTCACACACAGCACATTTACACGTGTTCCCTCCAGTACAAGTTATCATGTGTTGAGCAAGACAACAAGGATAATTAAAAGTTATGCCTCATTCTTCACATTTGCAAGGCTTTCCTTCACAGTGAATCAACTGAAGTGAAATAAGACCCCATTGGCTAGAAAAAGATTAACCTCACTAGCAAGGTTTCTCTCCAGTATAAACTCTCTAATGTACCGGAAGGAACACACACTGATGAAAGGTTTCCTCACTATTTTTTCTTCTTTGAAATTATTTTTATTGATGTCAGACAGGAAAGGCGTGTGTATGATGTAAAATCAATGATAAGAGGGAATTATGGATCAGTTAGCCCCTGCCTGCCCCACACTGGAGACTGAGTCCACAATAAGGGCCTGTGCCCTGACCAGGAATTGTACCCTGAAGTTATGGTTGGTGGTCAAAGGAAAACCAGCCAGTGCCTTCGCACATTTTCTACAGTGTAAGTTTTCCTTCAGTATAAAATCTCTGATGTGCAGTACATTTTGAGCTGTGGGTAAAGGCTCCAGCCTATTCTCTACATTTGTAAAGTCTCTCTCTGTTAGGAAGTCTCTCAAGTACAATAATACTTAATGACTTTTCAGTGTTTTTTTTTTTTTTTTTTTTTTACATTTTCCACATTCATTAGGCTTTTCCCAGAAAGAATTCTGTGATGTTCAGTAAATTCTTACTGCTGGTCAAGAACTTATGAAATCCACACATCTCTAAGACTTCTCTCAACTATGAAATCTATGCTATTATGACAAGAACAGTAAATAAAAGCTTTGTCACACTTTCTACATTTAAAAGGCTACTCTGCAGTATCTCTCTGCTGTGCAGTAAATTTTGAACACTTGCCAATGGATTTGCCACATTCTCAACATTTATAAGGCTTCTCACCAGTGTGAACTCTCTGATAAGTGTGAGAAATGTGTAAAGGCTTTGCCACATTCTCTACACCTACAAGGCTTCTCTCCAGCGTGAAAGATGCTACACTGAAGATTTTGCCACATTCTTTACATATATGGTATGAGACTTCTCCCCAGTGTGAACTCTGATGTGCAGTAAGTGCTGAGGATCTTCTAAAGGCTTTGTAATATACTCTACATTTACAAGGCTTTTCTCCAATATGAACTCTTATGTGGAGTAAGTACTGAGGACCATCTTGACTTTGTCATATTCTCCACATTTATAAGGCTTCTCTCCAGTATGAACTCTTTGATGTGTAGTAAGGTGTGAGGACCATCTATAGGCTTTGCCACATTCTCCACATTTATAAGGCTTCTCTCCAGTATGAACTCTCTGATGCTTAGTAAGTTCTGAGGATCTTCTAAAGGCTTTGCCACATTCTCTACATTTATAAGGCTTCTCTCCAGTATGAACTCTCTTATGCAGAGTAAGTTCTGAGGACCATATAAAAGCTTTTCCACAATCTCTACATATATTAGGCTTCTCTCCAGTATGAACTCTCTGATGTGTAGTAAGGTGTGAGTACCATCTATAGGCTTTGCCACATTCTCCACATTTATAAGGCTTCTCTCCAGTATGAACTCTCTGATGCGTAGTAAGGTGTGAGGACCTTGTAAAGGCTTTGCCACATTCTCCACATTTATAAGGCTTCTCTCCAGTATGAACTCTTTTATGTGGGGTAAGTTCTGATGACCATCTAAACTCTTTGCCACATTCTCTACATTTATAAGGCTTCTCTCCAGTATGAACTCTCTGATGCCTAGTAAGGTGTGAGGACCATCTGAAGGCTTTGCCACATTCTCTACATTTAAAAGGCTTCTCTCCACTATGAATTCTCTGATGTGTATTAAGGTGTGAGGACCATCTAAAGGCTTTGCCACATTCTCTACACTTGAAAGGCTTCTCTCCAGTATGAACTCTCTGATGCTTAGTAAGGTCTGAGGAGCTTCCATAGGATTTACCACAATCTCTACAGTCATAAGGCTTCTCTCCAGTGTGAATTCTCAGATGAATACTAAGGGTTGAACACCGGCTAAAGGCTTTGTCACATTCTGAACATTTGTAAGACTTTTCTCCCATATGATTTCTATGATGTTGAGTGTGTCTTGAGGACTGACTAAAGCCTGTTTCATTTTCTCCGAGTTTGTAAAATTTTGCAATAGTATGAATTTTCCCCTCATGTACAATAAGAGATGAATGACATTTAAAGGTTTTGCCACATGTTTTACATCTGTAAGGCTTCTCTCCAGTATAAATTTTCTGATTTAGATTACAACCTGAAGGCCAATTAGATGTTTTACCAGAATCTTTACATTGATAAGGATTTTCTCCATTATGGATTGTCATTTTATCTAGATTGAATATTTGACTAGAGAATCTACTACAAGGAATGCATTTGTCAGCCTCCTCCCCAGAAAGAACATTCTCTTGTTTTATGTAATTTGAAGAATGCTGAAAAGACTGGACATATTTACTTCCTTTGTGTGTCTTCTCCACAATAAGAACAACCTGACGTGTATTGTGATTGACTATTTGGTCAATGACTTCTCCACTTGTATAATGATCCTCTGCAAGCTCCCTTCTCCACTGATGATTAAGAAATGACTCTTGCTTAAAGTTTTTCCAATGTTCAATCCATTGATAACTGCTCTCTCCATTATACGTACTCTGGAGATAATGGAAGATAGAAAGGCCTTTAGTGACAGTTATAATTTCATTAAACATGTACACTTGTTCCATAAGAACCACCATTTTGTGATAAACATTAAACCAAGAGGGTTGTATAGTAAAAGATTTCCTAATTTATTAAAACTATAGACAGAAAATAAATACAAAACATTAATTGCCAGAGGAAGAAGAATGAATCCCTGTTTAAAAGATTGGCAAGCTCTCCCTCCTCCACCGCTGCCACCTCCTTCTTCTGCCGCTGTGGTGCGGACCTGGTACCTCTTTTGTGAAACGGCAGCTAAGGAGACTCCGGTGATCACCATGGCTGACAAAAAGCCCCAGGAAGGAGTCAAGACTGAGAACAACGATCATATTAATTTGAAGGTGGCCGGGCAGGATGGTTCTGTGGTGCAGTTTAAGATTAAGAGGCATACACCACTTAGTAAACTAATGAAAGCCTATTGTGAACAACAGGGTTGTCAATGAGGGAGATCAGATTCCAATTTGATGGGCAGCCAATCAATGAAACAGACACACCTGCACAGTTGGAAATGGAAGATGAAGATACAATTGATGTGTTCCAGCAGCAGACAGGAGGTGTCTGCTAAAAAGGGAACCTGATACTTTACTCCAGAACTCTGTTCCTTCAGACCAAGAAGACATTCTCAACTAGAAAACTGCAATTTGGTTTCAACACATCTGACTCCTACAGTATAGTTTTCTCTATTCTTTCATTTTCCCCTTCCCCATTCCTTTATTGCACATAAAGTAACTGATGTATGTGCACAAGCATTTGCATTTTTTAACTAAATGGCCAATGGTATGTTTTAATCTACATCAAATGGAGATGGGATGGGGAAAAATATTGGTTCTGTGAAAAAAAACCCTTTCTCCATTAGTGGCATGCACATCAGCTCTTATCTTTATATTCCATTCCAGTAAGTTATTTTGCTCTCACTGTTTAAAAAAAATAAGAACAATATAAAAATTCTTGCATACCGCCAAGACTGGTTTGGCTCAGTGGATAGAGCATTGGTCTGCGGACTGAAGGGTCCCAGGTTCGATTCTGGTCAAAGGCATGTACCTTGGTTTCAGGCATATCCCCAGTAGGGGGTGTGCAAGAGGCAGCTGATGTCTCACTCTCATCGATGTTTCTAACTCTCTATCCCTCTCCTTTCCTCTCTGTAAAAAATCAATAAAAATATATTTAAAAAATTTTTTTTGCATACCTTGTTTGATTGGAGAATTTTAATGTTTTTCATTTGTCATTGTAAAATCAAGGGCAATTTTATAACTTTTTTGTACATAGCTGTTACATGTAGGGCAATCTGTCTTTAAGTAGGGATAAATTACTCTAAAAAAATGAATCCTAGATAGTTTTCCCTTCATTCAAATGTTTTGTTGTTTAAATAAACTTCTTGTTTAAATGGAAAAGAAAAAAAATTGTCAAATTGCCCAACAAGCATGGCTCATTGGTTGAACTTTGATGTATGAGCAAGATTGTCATGGTTCCATTCCGGGTCAGGGCACAAATCCTGGGTTTGGAATCGGTCCCCAGTATGAGGAATGGAGGAGGCAACCAAGAAATGATTGTCTCTCAACATTGATGTTTGCCTCTCTCTCTTCCTCTACCTTCATATCTAAAATAAATAAAAATATATATTTTTAAAATAATAATAATAAAATACCTAGCCTGATGGGCTCAGTCGATAGAGCACTGCCCTGAGGACTAAAGGGACCCGGGCTTAATTCCATTCAGGGGCACATGCCCAGGTTGGGTGTTTAATCCTCATAGGGGGCATGCAAGAGGTAGCTGATCAATGATTCCCTCTTATCATTGATGTTTCTCTCTCTCCCTCTCACAATCTCTCTGAATTTCATAAAAATATATTTTTAAAAAATAATAAGCTCTGGCTGGTTTGGTTCAGTGGATAGAGCATCGACCTGTGAACTGGGGTGTCCTAGATTTGATTCCAGTCAAAGGCATGTATCTTGGTTTTGGGCACATCCTCAATAAGTAGTATGAGGAGGCAACTGATCCAAGTTTCTCTCTATCCCTCTCATTTCCTCTTTTTAAAAAAATCAATAGAATATATATATATATATATATATATATATATATACACACACACACACATATATATATATATATATATATATACACACATATATATATATATATATGTAATAATGATTTCCAAATTGAGTGCATTTAAATTTTATAGGTACATTATAAATCTGAACTTTTTGAAATGATTGGATGAAAATATAATCCCACCCTATAGTCCAAACAATTCAAAGGATTATTTACACTACAGACTAATTCCTAGTTTTCCAGATTTCTTCTTCAAGAATGCATAACAGTAAAATGTTGATTTCAACTGTCATCTGAGAAACACATTGATCTGCCAACGGACCTGACTTTAAAATGGGAGGTTTCCCAAATGCATAATACACATGACCTATATAGATAACAACAACTTTATTATAACTATTCCAGCTTAGTTATGTTTATATTAATTCCCTCACTTCTCATCACATTCTTCCTCAAATTATAAGGCTTTCACTAAGTGTACATTTGTATCTTACCAGTATTATTTCAGAGAATAAATCTTGTATTCCGGGATTTGGAATAAAGGCCTGGTCATCTTCAGATGACATACCTGAAAGACAACAAATTTTCAGTTTTGACAATTAGATGAGTGCACATTGAAGTTACCAGCAAGTATAGGCCAAATGACAGATTTTGGTACTCTAAGACCCAAGGATTCAAGGAAAACTCAAGATAGGTACAATGAGGAAAACTTACATCAAAGAGGGGACCAAGAGTTGCTTACATTTGCCAATGACACCTGCTCAAACACACTAGCACACAATGGCAATATTATCCAAACACTTCCACCTCCCAGTTTCTTCAGTAGGGAGAGAGAAAAAGAGAGAGATATGGGAAATGCATGTTCAAGGATCTCCCTGTTTTGAAGCATTGGAACAAGTGTCTGTTGTGCATGACACAGAGTGTGAACAGAATGATAGTACACAGTGAGTGCCCAGTAGTGGCTACTACAAATAAGTAATTTTTCGAGCACCACAAATACTACGGTAGGGAAGATATACACCAAATGGCCAGATTATTATGATCTCTGAATGCATAATAATCTGGCCCCTCAGTGTGTGGTGTGTGTATCAGAGGCCAGTGCATGAATTTGTGCATGAGTGGGGTCCAGCCAGCCTGGCCAGGGGGAGGGGTCATGGGCGGTTGGCCGGCCTGCCTGCTGGCCAAACTCCTGGTCAAGGGGACAATTTGCATATTAGCCTTCCCTTATATACTAGAGACCCGGTGCACAAAATTCATGCACATTAAAAGGGGATTAATTAGAGGAAATAATTTAATATTGCTATTTGCCCTTTCTCTATAATAGAAGTGTCAAAGATAAAAAAAAAAAACCTAGTAAAATGTATACAAAAACCTTCCTCCTGTAAGAATCTGGGGCTCACCACAGGACCCAGAGTCAAGTCCCCACCCACCCACATGCACCTCAAAATCGCGTGAGACCCAGATCCCGGTCATTCCCCCCACATTGGGCTAGATCCAGAACAGGCCAGTCCCACCCTTGTCAAGCCCTGCTGGGCAGGGGACGTAGCCTCAGGTCCCCTGGCCTGGTGCCAGGAAGGGGGGCACGGTCTGAGGTCACCCAACCAGATTGGGTCATCTGTCAAGCCCTGCCAGGTGGGGGACACGGCCTGAGATCCCCTGTCAAACCTTGCTGGGTGGAGGACATGGCCTGAAGTCCCCTATCAAGCCCACAAGGTAGGGGGGAGGGTGCAGACTCAGGTCTCACGGCCCAGCACGAGGGGCATGCAGCCTCAGGACCCCTATCAAGCCCTGCCAGGTGAGGGGCAGAGCCTGAGGTCACCTGGCCTGGTGCCAAGACAGGGGGCACAGCCTCAGGTCCCACAGCCCAGTGTGGAACGGGGGGCATTGCCTGAGGTCCCCTGTCAAGCCCTGCCAGGTGGGGGGGGTGGGGGTCACATCCTGAGGTCAGCTATCAAGCTCTGCTGGATGAGGGGCATGGCCTGAGGTACCCTGGTCTGACACCAGGATGGGGGGGCGCAGCCTCAGGTTCCTCAGCCCCATGCTGGGGTGGGGGTGCAACCTGAGGTGCCCTGTCAAGCCCTTCCGGGTGTGGGGCTCAGCTTCAGGTCTCCCAGCCCAATGCTGGGGTGGTGGGGCGTGGCCTGAGGTTGCCTGTCAAGCCCCATTGGGCAGGGGACACGGTATGAGGTCCCCCGACCTGGCACTGGGGCAAGGGGAGCAGCCTGAGGTACCCTGGTCCAGCACCAGGAAGTACACCTTGAGGTCCCCTGTCAAGTCCTGCCGGGTGGGGGTGGGGGGTGGCCTGAAGTCCCATCAAGCCCCACCAGGTTGGGGGCACAGCCTGAGGTTCCCTGGCCTGGTGCTGGGGCAGGGGGAGCAGCCTGAGATCTCCGAGCCCAACACCAGGACGTGAACCACACCTTGAGGTTCCCCTTCAAGCCCCACCTGGTGAGAGGCGTGGCCTGAGGTGCCCTGTCAAGCCCTGTTGGGTGTGGGACACGGCCTGAGGTCCCTGGCCTGGCGCTGGGGCAGGGGTAGCAGCCTGAGGTGCCATAGTCCAGCACCAGGATGGGAAGCGCACCTTGACGTCCCCTCCCCCTCCCACCATCAAGCCCCGCCAGGTAGGGGAGGACATAGCCTCAGATCCCTCCTGACTGCTTGTTAAGGCTCCTTATGGGAACTTGGCCTTAGCTGTGGGTGCAACCATCTTTGTGACCAAGTGATGGCCAAATTAGCATATTCCCTCTTTATTAGATAGGAAGATATACAGTGAGTGGCCAGGTTATTATGCATTCAGAGATCATATTAAACTGGGCGCTCAATGTATATGAAGCCTGAAAAGATACCATGTGCCTGAGAAGGAAACAGAGAACATTTCCAACTGGGAAATTAAATGGACACCAAACCAAGAATACAGATCCTGAAAACAGTGTTGAGCGAAAGTAGAATCTGTTCCACAGATGGTGATTATTTGTTTCTTCCTATAAAAAGCATGTTCAAAAGCCTGCTCCTTTACAATTCAGGAATCTGAACAAAAAATATCAAGTCTTAAAAAAAACAAACAGAAAAAGTGTACCATCAGGTAACAAAATAAATATATTTAAACTGGCACTACATTAATGAAAATATATTAATTATCTCAAAAATAATGGAAAATAAATATCTTAATGCTGTAAAGAAAGAAAAAAAGGAAATTATATAATACCATGAATGTATTACATAATCAAAATAAAAATACAATGAGAGAGTATTTTACAAACATCACACAAAAGGGGGGGGGACTAAAATATATAATACTGAAATTAAAAAATAGAGTGGAATTATGAATGAAAGACGTGATCAACTCAAAACATCAAAGAAGTTGCTTGCCAGTGGTGGCTCGGTGGTGGAGCTTCAATCTATATGAACTAGGATATTACGGTTTGGTTCCATATAAGAGCACAGGCCTGGGTTGAAAGCTCAATCCTCCAACATAAAGCAAGGCAATAGATCAATGATTCTCTCTCTTCACTGATATTGCTTTATCTCTCTCCCTTTCCTTCCTCTCTGAAGTCAATAAAGATACATTTAAAAAATAGTAATTAATCAAGGAGTTTGTACAAAAATCAATAATATTTTGATCCAGAGAACCAAACATATAGAAATATGAAGAGAATTTAAGGAACTCCTAAGACAATTAACAAATAGTTAATTGGTAACCTGATTAAGACAGAATAGTGAGAAGGAGGAGGTAGCTTACATAAAAAATTAATTGTTTAATATCCTGATAACTGGAAAAAGAGACATGCACATGTAAGCAGCTCACTAAATTCTAAGTAGAATAAATATAAACATGACAACAGATAAAAACAATGAATATATCATGGGTCCTAGAATACTATCTATAAACATATCCTATCTAATAAAGAGGAAATATGCTAATTGACCCTCATGTTGTAACAAAGATGGCAGCACCCACTGCCAATAAAGAGGGGATATGCTAATTTACTGGCCTGCCCTCAAAGATAGCAGTGCCCACAGCCAATTAGGAAGTAATATGCTAATTGCTGCCCTGCCCTCAAAGATGGCCCCATCTATAGCCAATAAGGAAGGAATATGGTAATTGACTGCCATGCACTCAAATATGGCAAGCAGGACTGGCTACTCCACATGCCTGCCTCAGGAGTCCGCCAGTCCACTAAGCCCTCCAACTGCCCAGGGACACCTGAGGCTCAGGTAAATCCGGGCTGGCCAATGCTTGTGCTGCAGGCAGTGGCAGCTGGGGGAAACCACCCATTGTCTGGCCTGGAGGTCAATTCCTCCCAATGACAGCAACAACAATCAAGGCTTAACTACAACAAGACTGTGCACACAGACCACAAAGGGGTGCACCAAGAGTGTCCACCTAAGGTAACTGGGGAGGCTGAGCCACTGGGACCTATAGGACATCTAGCACACAAAGCCACTCTATCAACTTAGGGAAGCCACTGAAATGCAGAGACAGAGAAACAGGTCACAAATGAAAGAAATGGAGAAAAAACAAAGTTATAGGTTTTTCTAGAAAAGGCCAATAAATTTAGCTAGACCCTTAAAGATATGAAAAAGGACCAACTAGAAATTAAACATACACTGACTGAAATAAAAAAAATAATATAGAGAGATCCAACAGCAGACTAGAGGATCGAAAGAATCAAGTCAAAGATTTGAAATACAAAGAAGCAAAAAACACCCAACCAGAAAAGCAAAAACAAAAAAGAATAAAAAAATGTGAAGATAGTTTAGGAGCCTCTATGACAACTTCAAGCATATCAACATAAGGATTATGGGGATTCTAAAAGAAAAGAGAAATACAGTGGTACCTCGAGATATGAGTTTAATTCGTTCCGTAACCTTGAGGCGTGGGAAACTATGAGACACTCGAGTCGCGGTAAACTGGTGGATTGTGTGCAGCTGGCCGATCCGTGCAATTACTCCTATTTCAAATGTTGCTCGTATTTCAAAGCAACAGAAATGATGCAGGCCAGACGGGAGTGGCAAAAAATATTCAATGTGATGAACAGCAAGAACCTACAACCAAGAATACTCTATCCAGCAAAGCTATCATTCAGAATTGAAGGACAGATAAAGAGCTTCATAGATAAGAAAAAGCTAAATGAGTTCATCAACTGCAAACCAGTATTATATGAAATGCTGAAAGGTACTCTTTTAGAAGAGGAAGAAGAAAAAGGTAAAAGATAAAAAATTGTGAACAACAAATACATATCTATCAACAAGTGAATCTAAAAATTAAGGGTATTAAAAATTTGATCAACAGAATAAACTGGTGAATATAATAGAATCAGGAGCACAAAAAGGGAGTGGACTAGTAATTCTCAGGGGGAAAGGGGGGAGGGGTGTACAAGGAGAGACTGGACAAAAATCATATACCTATAGATGAGGTCAACAGGAAGGAGTTAAGGGTAGAGAGAAGGGTGGGAGCCAGGTGGAGGGGAGCTATGGAGGGGAAAAAAAGAGAAACAAATGTAACAATCTGAATAATAAAGATTTAATTTAAAAAAGAGATAATTGAAATCATACTCATTAGTTACTAAAATAGACTCTGGGTTTGAAAAAAAACAATAATAATGAATAAAAGACTGAAACACCTATCTATGTAAAAGCCTAAGGGACCGGATCGACCAGAATGACTGATCACTATGATGTGCACTGACCATCTGGGGGCAGATGCTCAATTCAGGAGCTGCCCCTGGTTCTGTTCACTTTTACAGGGGGAGCATTGTTCATGCAGATGCGGGGCTCACAGCTGGCAAGCGCAGCAGCAGTGGTGGGGGCCTTTTCTGCCTCTGCAGCAGCGCTAAAGAGCAGCAAGCTAAGAGTAAGGAGCAGCCAGCAGACAGGTGGTAAGGAGCAAAGGGCTCCTTACTGTGAGAAGGCACAGGCTGGGCTAAAGGACACCCCCCCATGCACCAATTTTGTGCACCGGGTCTCTAGTAAAGCCAATAATAACTCAATCAATTAAATGACGAGTTATAGAAAAGTAACTATTTAATGTTTTTAAATACATTTTCATTGCTTTCAGAGAGGAAGGGAGAGGGAGAGAGAGAGATAAATATTAAGAGATTTATTGGTCAGCTGCCTCCTGAATGGTCCCTACTGGGGATGGAGCCTGCAACCTGTTCATGTGCCCCTCATCAGAATCAAACCTAGGACCCTTCATTACACAGGTTTACACTCTATCCACTGAGGCCATCCGGCTAGGCCATACAGAAAAGTTTTTATGATATTTGAGTTTTTATTCTAGCCCTAAGATTAAAGGTAAACAGAGCATAATAGTCAAAAGGTATTAAACCTCATATCAGAATAACTTCACATCAAAGCAAATTGTCAGTGCATTCAAAATACATGAGTAAAATGGGAAAAAAAGGTCTCCAAAGAATATCATCAGATAAGTAGTTAATAATTATTATACACACTTTTTACAAGTCAATATGAAAAAGAAGTAACACAATCTTTAAAATGTCCAAAGCTAAATGGTTAACTAATATGTAAGACAGAAGGCAAAAACACACATTAGGTAAAGACAGATTCTTCATCAAGTAGTCCAACAAAAACGAAACAGAAACTTGCAAAAATAATGAAACTAGATCACGTTCATAAGCCATGAAGCAAAATGAACTCAGCATGAATTAACAACTAAAATATAAGACCTGAAGCCATGAAAACACTGGAAGAAAGCATAGTCAATGAACTTGACCATCATTCTGAAAAACACTTGTTTAGATGTATCTTTTCAGGCATAACAAAAAAGCTAAAAAATAAAGGAGACTACAAAAAATAAATTTGGCGTACCGAAGAAACCACCGAGTGATAACAATAACAAAAGCCCAGCAATGTTACAGCCTCAAGGTAAAGAGCCAAAATATACAAGGAACTCCTACAACTTAACACCAAAAAAGACAATATGATTGAAAAATGGACAGAGGACCTGAACAGACATTTCCCAAATAGGACATAAAGATGCTCAATAGACATATTAAATGAAATTCAACTTATTCATCATCAGAGAACTGTAAATGGACACCACCATGAAATACCACCAAATACCTAACAGGTTGCCAATCATCCATAAATCAAAAAATGACAAGTATTACCAATGAAGTGGAGAAATAAGAACATTCATGCACTGTCAGCAAGATTATAAACACATTGGTGTAGCCACTAACAAAACAGGATGCTTTCCCAATATTTACAAAAGATACCAGGTCAATCAATGATTCCATACCTGGCAATTTATATAGAGAATACATAGAGTCAGGGCACATATTAAAAAACAGCACTAACCGGTTTGGTTCAGCGGATCGAGCATCCGCCTGCAGAATCAAGGGCATGCACCTTGGTTGTGGGCACATCCCCAGTAAGGCGTGATGTTTCTCTCTCATCGATGTTTATGTGTGTATATATGTATATATATGTATATACAAACACACACACACATATATATGTATATATATACACACACACATTTTATTTATATTTTACATGCTTTTTTACAGAGAGGAAGAGAGAGAGAGGTAGAGAGTTAGAAACATCGATGAGAAACATCAATCAGCTGCCTCCTGCACACGCCCTACTGGGGATGTGCCCACAACCAAGGTACATGCCCTTCACTGGAATCGAACCTGGGACCTTTCAGTCCGCAGGCTGATGCTCTATTTACTGAACCAAATCGGTTTCGGCTAAAATATATATATTTAAAAAAAATCAATTAATGCCCAGATGAAGTTTCTATGTTTCTAACTCTTCCTTCCTCTCTGAATTCAACAAAATCTCAAAAAAGAAAAGAAAATAGAGAATGAATTTGACAGAGGCTTTCCCATTTCTAATCTAGGTTGTTCTCTGGCCAGAAGACATGGTAGAATATTAGAATATTCTAGAAAATAATTTTCTAAAATATTTATGATAGTAACTTAGTAAGTGTAGACAAGATGTAATGTGTACAAACACTGAGTTCTTGATTAACATACATCATAAACCCTTTCTTTTATATCCCAAGGACCTCCCATTTGTTCCTTTTTTAAAATATATATATATTTTTTATTGACCAGAGAGAAAGGGAGAGGAAAAGAAACATCAATGAGAATTATTGATAGATTATCTCCTGCACATCCCTAATAGGGAGCATGCCAGCAATCAAGGCATTGGCCTTTGACCAAAATCAAACCTGGGACCTTTCAGTCTACAGAACGGTGTTCTCTCCACTTGTTCCTTGAGAACAAGAATCTAACACGGAAAGCAGAAACCTCTAGAGATGTTAAAATAATAAAGAAAATAAAACCCTGCTGGTGGAGTAGCAACTCGAGAAGGAAGTGAACCTCACCCACGGAGCCCAGGTTGCTGCAGTTCTCCAACATCACATCCAGGTACAACTTCCGCTGGGCTGGGTCCAGACATTCCCACTCCTCTTGAGAGAAATCTACGGCCACATCCCCGAAGGTCAACAGTCTCTGAAAGGAAAGACACATTTACCTAGAGGTCACCAGAAGAGTTCACAATGTCACCCAACATGGAAACAGTGTCAGGAGAAGAGGTTTGGACCTAGGGGAGTATCCTGAATCATCCAGTAAGATCATTTTGCCGCAGTAATCTTCCTTGATGTGATTTCGAACATTGACAAATGAGGATGACATATGTCCACAAATACAAGGTACGATTTACCTATACAGGAAAATACACTTTAAAATTAAGGCAAAACCCTAGCTGTTTTGGTTTAGTGGATAGAATGTCGGACTGTGCACTCAGTTGTGGGTTTGATTCCAGTCAAGGGCACATGCCTGGGTTATGGGCTGGATCCCCAGTAGGAGGTATGCAGGAGGCAGCTGAACAATGATTCTCTCTCATCATTGATGTTTCTCTCTTTCACTTATTCTCTAAAGTCAATAAAAATATATTTTAAAATAAAATAAAGGTATGGACACAGGCATATAGATTTATGCATGCTCTATTTGCATCGTTTAGGGTCAGTGGTATATTTTCAGCTGGCAATGTTATGCTGGCTTGGAAGTATATAGACTTCTTCCCAAGTATGAAGCAGACCACAACAAAATGAACTTCTGTAAAGACACAGATTCTGATCCAGGTTCTCAAATGGGGCCTGTGTTTCCACATGTATCACAAACTCACTTTTTACCTGTGAGGCCAATGTTTCCGCATCATGTGCCTACTTCTGAACACACAGAAAAAGAAAACACGAAAACATTTATATAGAACTTTGAACTAAAAAGGTTAATGGAATTCACTTGGACACATAAGGAAGTAAAATCCTATTCATAAATTTACTATGAATATTAAAACAAGATTATTCTGCCTGGTACACCTGGTGTAAATCAGTGGTTGAGCTCTGATCCCGTGCACCAAGAAGACACTAGGTTGATTCCGATCTGGGCACACGACCAGGCTGTGGGCTCAATCCCCAGTGTTACTGAGAAAGGGAGACTATTAACTCTGCAGTTAGGAGAGCACCTCTGCCATGTGAATATTAGGTCGACTGAGACAATGGGTATCAAGTGACTGAGAGATACAGAAGGTCAGGTCACCACTGCTGACACATTACTGCCAAAAGTACTGCAATAGCCAAAACCAGTTTGGCTCAGTGGATAGTCAGCCAGGGGACTGAAGGGTCCTGGGTTCGATTCCAGTCAGGGACATGTACCTTGGTTGCGGGCGCATCCCTAGTGGGAGGCGTGCAGGAGGCAGCTTATTGATGTTTCTAACTCTCTATCCCTTTCCCTTCCTCTCTGTGGAAAATCAACAAAATAAAATACAATTTTAAAAGTACCACAATAAAGAATTATGTGAAAATGATCACAAATAAACATTAATTTTTGCAACTGTCAACCACATGTACCTCTCATGTTGTGTAAACTAACAGAATATTTACCTAGCAACTCATTCGTACTAATCTAGTGAGCAAGTCTCTTCTATTTATTATTTTCTCATCTTTCAGAACTTTCTGAACTTTACTAAGCTATAAAATGGACATTCTCTTTTTTAAAAATATATATTTTTTATTGATTTTTTTACAGAGAGGAAGGGAGAGGAATAGAGAGTTAGAAACATCGATGAGAGAAATATTGATCAGCTGCATCCCTACTGGGAATGTGCCTGCAACTAAGGTACATGCCCTTGACCGGAATTGAACCTGGGAGCCTTCAGTCTGCAGGCCGATGCTCTATCCACTGAGCCAAACCAGTTTTGGCAAAATGGGCATTATCTTATCCCGGATCAGGAGCTGATGCTGCAGCCACTTGAACCTAAAACCTACATTTCCCTTCTTCAAAACACAAGAGCTTCTGACTCCATCCCAATAGGGATGTTAGACATGACAGCATTCCCAGGTGGATCTGTCACAAAAGGGATGTTCTGAGGAGTTGAAAGTCATTAATTAAAGATGGGAATGCTTCCCTACCTTGGGGAGGCTGCATAAAATGAAGGCAGAGAAGGCTCTGAAACAAAGGAGAGAAGGATATTCCAGCCAGTTTGGCTCAGAGGTAGAGCGTTGACCTATGAACCAGGAGGTCAGATTTCCACTCAGTATACACTCCAGGTTTCAGATTCCATCCCCAGTGTGGGGGTGCAGGAAGCAGCTGATTAATAATTCTCTCTGCTCATTGATGTTTCCACATCTCTCTCTCCCTCTCCTTCCATTCTGAAATAAAAATATATATTAAAAAAGTAGCCAAAACCAGTTTGGTTCCATGGATAGAGCGTCGGCCTGTGGACTGAAGGGTCCCAGGTTCAATTCCAGTCAAGGGCACATGCCTTCATTGTGGGCACATCCCCAGTAGGGGACATGCAGGAGGCAGATGATCAATGATTCTCTCTCATCATTGATATTTCTATATCTCTCTCCTTCTCCATACCTCTCTGAAGTCAATAAAGAAATGTATTTAGCCCAGTGGTTCTCAACCTTCCTAATGCATCGACCCTTTGAGACAGCTCCTCATGTGGTGGTGACCCCCAACCATAAAATTATTCCTGTTGCTACTTCATCACTGTAATCTTGCTACTGTTATGAACTGTAATGTAAATATCTGATATGCAGGATGTATTTTCATTGTTACAAATTGAACATAATTAAAGCATAGTGATTAATCACAAAAACAATATGTAATTATATATTGTGAAATATTTATTTCTAATTACAAATAAATGAAATTTTGTCTTGAATCGTGGTGTCACATGGGTAACAGTCTTCATATGACAATAGTAAACTACATTGCTACATTTTGCTACATCGAGGAGCGGTGTGTTGGTTCCTAAGGCCATAGGAAATACGTGTTTTTTGATGGTTTTAGGTGACCCCTGTGAAAGGGTCATTTGACCCCCAAAGGGGTCGGGACCCACAGGTTGAGAACCACTGATTTAGCCGAAGCCGGTTTGGCTCAGTGGATAGAGCATCGGCCTGCAGACTGAAAGGTCCCAGGTTCGATTCCGGTCAAGGGCATGTATCCTGGTTGCGGGCACGTCCCCAGTGGGGGGCGTGCAGGAGGTGGCTGATCGATGTCTCTCTCTCATCGATGTTTCTCTCTATCCCTCTCCCTTCCTCTCTGTAAAAAATCAATAAAATATAGAAAAAAAGAAAGAAATGTATTTAAAAACAAAACAAAAAGCAACAAAAAAAGTGAACTATAGAAACTGATGTTGACGATCCTAAGAAAAAAGGAAACAAAAACAATCTGAGAAGGTCAGAAAAACAGAAGTAGAGAAATATGGAGGAAAGGCAGGAGCCCCAGAGGGATGAAGGGAGCTGAAAGGAAGAGAAAGAGGTGAACCCAAGAGTGACAACAAGGCGGGAGGCACTTAAAATAAGATTGGGTTAGCGCAGTAGTCAGCAGACTCATTAGTCAATAAAGCAGCAAACCGCGGCAGGTGGCTCGGGAGCCACAGTTTGCCGACCATTGGTTTAGAGGAGAACTGAGGAGAGCAAGTGCAGGGACAGAAGGGGCGCTTAGGGATGACGGAGCAGAGGGAGCAGCAGCA